>JAEANM010002140.1:0-25367 GCA_017656035.1 Myanophis thanlyinensis
GCCGCGCCCGCCTGCTCCTGCCCACTTGGAATGGATTAGGGCATTTAAAGGTAAAATGCTTCTCTACTTACGAAATTATCCAGTTACAAAACGGCTTTTGGAACGGATTAATTTCGTAAGTAGAGGTACCATTGTAATTTGGAGGTTGGGGACTCCTGCGGTTGATAGAGACATGTGCACGACTGATTTTTTTCCCCCTGTATGCAAAGGAGTAGAACTTGGACATAGTTTTTTGTGGTACCTATAAGGAACAGATCCAAAACCTGTAATAGTAATAGTGATCAAGAAGAGCTTCATTAGGCTCCTAGAGGTAGTTGATGGATTAATTGTAAGTAGGAAACAAAAAGATTCCAACTGACCTACTTTTGGTATGATAAGAACTGGAAAAATGAGCTTGAACACTGAGCACAATAAAAGGGACTGTAAAACAAAATATGTGCTACTGCCTCAGCAGCAGTCTACTAAAATAATATTATTAAATCAAAATCAAGGTGGGTTTATAGAAGTTCTTAAATAGTAGTGGGAAATTTAATGTATTATTCTGTGTATCCAGATCAAGGACTCTGTTTAATTTCTTGCAGAGTTGTATGAAAGTTGAGTAGTATTTGAAAACAGATTGAGGTCACAGAAAAAAATATCTTTTCCCAAGAGGAAATCAATTTATATGTTAAAGTGAGTTGAGCCAGAAACTTTCCAAGTTTTCTCTCAACAAAAATTTAGATAACAAATTATAAATTATAAACTGAGTACAAAGTTGCAACCAAGAAAATGCATTCAGGATAGAATAAGAAATTCTGAATAAAATTCTACTGATATTGATTGAATTGCTTCTATGTATGATGAATCACAGAACAAGAATAAGCACAAAGTTGACTCCAAATAGCAATAGGCAGAACAATTAGCATTAAATGTTTAAAGTAAAGATCAAACTACATTTTAAAAATCTGATGTGCTGGAAGACTTTGGAAGTGAAGCTACATGATATACACAGGGAGCAGAACACTGAAAGAAATTGATTATGCATTTAAACCCCTTTATTTTTTTGATTGGAAAATTGTTAATTTTCCTCTTGTACTGATAGTATCTTGTCATGAAAACTTAAGGAAAAAAGAAAGTATGAATAGATCTTAATGAAGTTTTTTAAAAACTATTTATTTATTTATAAAATTTATTGGCTGCCCATCTTACTATAGAGTAACTCTGGGCGATTTACAGTTACATATAAGCTAAAACATAAGAAGTTAAGAACAAACATTAAAACGAGACACATGGGGAGTACAGGGGCAGAGTGTAGAGGAGGTGAAATCTATTATTAATTAGTCAACCACGTCCATATGTGCTATTCCCCCATTGGAGCCCCAAGCCAACTGGCAAAGACATGTCTTTAGGCATTATGAAAAGATAGGAAGATTGGGGCTAGCCTCACATCGGGGTGGGGGGAAGATGTTCCAGAGGACAGGAGCAACAGCAGAGAAGGCCCTGCTAGCCTGAATAATTAGACTGATAGGACTGTAGCATGCATCCTCTGATGGCCAGAATGGTATGGGCCAATCCAATGGGATGGGACAGTTCTTCAAGTAATATGACCCATGCAATGAAGGGCTTTAAAGGTGATCACAACACCTTGAATTGCACCTGGAAGCAAACTGGTACACAAGACAGCTTGTGGAACAGTGATATTACAGGTGCTATTCTTGAGGACCCCCAACAGTACCTGTGCTGCTACACTCTCCACCAGCTGTAGCTTCCGAATGCTCTTTAAGGGTAGCCCCATGTAGAATGCATTACAGTAGTCCAATTGTGAGATGATTAGAGACTGAACGACTGAGCATAGGGAATCCTGATCCAGGAAAGGCTGCAACTTTATGTTGTACTCCAGTTGTTCAACAGGAATCACAAGTCCAGGAGAATCCCCAGTAGCAGACCAAGTCTTTCTGGTCTTTCCATCCAAATCTGGGACTTTATCAAAGATGATAAAGTCCCAGATCCTGGAGCCCTGTGTATCCAAAACCATTCAGTTGTATCAAAGTTTAGTCAAAGTCTGTTATTCCCCATCCCAGGCCTCCACAGCCTCCAGACATTGTGAAAGGGCAGCCACAGCATCACTTGGGTAACTGAAAGAGAAATATACAGCATTCAACATATACCTCAATCCTTGGTGATAGATGATCTCACCCAGCAGTTTATTTAAATATTGAAAAGAAGTAGAGAAAGTACTGAGCCCCGTGGTACACCACAGAATAGCAGTTGAGGTTGGATCTCTTGTTCCCTGTCAATACTGATAGATAGGGAGAAAGGAGCTGAACCAGCATTGAACTCTGTCACCCATCCCCATCCCCTGAAGCCAGCCCAAAAAGATACTATGATCAATAGTATCGAAAGCATCTGAGAGGTCAAGGAGAGCAAGAATGGTTCCACTACCTCATCTCATTTTTGTCAGAGATCACCAACAAGCATGACCAATGCTGTTTCTATTCCATAATCAGGCCTGAATCCCAATTGAAAGTGTCCAAGTAATCTTTTATCCAGGATTCTCTGCAGCTGCCAGGCCACCACCTTTTCCATAGCCTTCCCTAAGAATGGAAGGTTGAAAACTGGATGAAAATTGTCCAGGTAGCTGGGATCCAGGATAAGGAGGGACAGACCAGAACTTGCTTAAAAGTTTCCGGAAATGTCTCCTCCTTTAATGATCACTGTCTGGACCCACCTGCTAATCATCCTGGAGGCTTTCACCATCCAGGAGGGACAAGGATCTAACTTATAGGTGGTGGCATTGACAGCATCAAGTGCCCTGTCCATTTTATCAGGGCCCAATCAGATCAAATCATTCCCAAGTAACAAGGCAAGACCTCTCCCGGGCATTTCACGTGGACTATCTCCCTGCATGGGATCCAAGTGGGAACAAAACCAAGCAACTTTGTCCATCAGATACTGAACAAATTCTTCTGCCCAGCCCTGCAAAAGATCACCTGAGCCGCCTGACCTAGGAACGAATGGCAACCCAAAACAGGGCCTCTGGATAACACTCTGAGGATACAATAAAAATGAAGAAATATTGCTGTTTTGCCCTCTTATTGCCACAAAATAGGCCTTAAAGCACCTCTAAATCTGGAGGTGTATGGTCGTAGTCATCCCTTGCCTTCCTCCAGTGGTGCTCAAGGCATCTCTTGATCCTTTTCAGAACCCATGGCTCTTATGTAAACCATGGGGAGGGTCAGGAATGATGAGTCAAGTGAGGATGGATGGGCACAATCTTATCTAAAGCCACAGCTGCTGTTAAATTCCTCAGCTTCAGCAGGACTGTTTGGCAACACCCCCAGGATATCCCTCAGTTCCCTCTGGAATCTATCAGTGTCCATCGCCAGCCCTAGATGGCTTCCAGCAGCTCAGGTAGGGAGGTTGTACACAGCAGAGAGGCTGGTATATTAGTAACAGTCCAATTCAGCGCCAAATTCAGGAATAGGTCTTCACTGCCAGAGATTTGTGGTGCAAGGCCCCTGATAACTCTGATAACTACTAGCGTTGTGATGGCGCAGTACTGCAGGCTACTTCTGACTGCTGGCTTCCAGCAGTTTGGCAGTTTGAGTGTCATTGGCTCAAAGTTGACTCAGCCTTCCATCCTTCTAAAGTAGGAAAAATGAGAATCCAGATTGTTGGGAGCAATATGCTGATACTATAAGCCACATAGAGAGGGCTGTGAAAGCACTGGTGTGAAATTGTATTTAAGGAGTCCTAGTGGATTGCTGCATATAAGAAAACCACAAAAGGGATAGGATAGAACAGGATAGGGATCCAGATAAGCCTCTACTGAAGGAGAAAAGAGAATGACTAGAGCAAGATAGATGGACTCAGTTACAGTAGCAATGGGTATATTGTGGAAAGACCTGAAGGGCCAGGTTAGGGACATATAAAACAGTATATAATTTATTTTAAAATATAATTTTTATCAATATAATTCTCATGACAAAGAAAATATATGTGATTGATAAGAACTGACATGGGTGGAATCTGACCGGTTTTGCTACTGGTTGGATGCACATGCATGCACGCCAAACGCACTGCAGTGCGGCTCTTTAAACTGCTTTTAGAGGCAGCGGTGATCATCAGGAAGGCTCCGTAGACGTTCCAAACAGCTGATTCAGGTAAATAAGAAAAACAAACAAACAAAACTTGTATAAGGAAGGATAAGGGCAGGGGCAGGTGGGCAGGCCAATTTCCAAATCTCTATTACCGGTTCGGGTGATGTGGTGAGATCCGGTTGAATTTCACCACTGAATTGACAGTAATTTGATGGCATTAATCAATCATAAAGTACAGATGTAGATATAATCTCTGTAAGTGGCAGCATATTTATGCATATGAAGAGTAATAGAAATTACAGGAAATATGGAAAAGGTTGAGAGATATACAATTTTATAATAAAAGACTTAAAGATGTACATGATTATCAGCATGCCCAAGCTTCTTCATAGACTCAAGAAGAGACCTGGACAACAAAATGTAAAAATACCTATGACACATATCTTAATGCTCTGCTCCATGGTCAACCAGAGAAATATGAATACATTTTTTTTCCAGTTAAAAATCTGAGTTTTTCTTCAAGCATATGGAAGTTTAATCTCAGAAACCAAATTGAGAAAAAGAATGAATTTTCAAGTCAAGCCTAGGGGCTCACAAATAGAAAAAAACAATCATTCTCTGCTCTTGTGGGAGTACAAAAGGAAACAGAAGTTGCCATCAATAGAGCAATAATTTTAAAAAGACTGTAATAGGAATGAATTTTATTTGTTTCAGTAGAGTGATATGTATATGAGCTCCATATAATTAAAGATTATCAACATTCTATTACTCAGATAGCTTAAAGTATAGAAAAAAATCATGTTAATTTCAATTTAGAATGTAAACATTATAAGCACAATACATTAAACTTAAACATTAAAAAAAGAACTGCTTTAACTCACCCAAACTATTGGTTGTATGATACTGATTTCAACTATAAGCTAAACATTTAATATTTTAAAACTCTATTGTAATTCTCTCTCTCTCTCCCCCTCCCCCAGCTCTGCTCTTTTCTCCTGCAAATGCTTTCCATCCAGCCGCCCCCTTTTGTGTTTTGCTCTTCTGTTGTCCTCCCTGGTTGGTTTTGATTTCTGATTTTTTCTTTTGAAGGGCAATGTCGCTGGCACCAAGTTTAAGGGCGGGTGGGCACACCTCAAACGGTTCAGATGCTGTCAGGAGGGGGAAGAGCCCAGGGGAGACCTCCCCCAGCAAACCCCACACGCTCTCTGCCTTGATGTGACTCCAAAGCGGGAGGGGCTGGTGTTTGTTGGTCTGGCGGGAAGATTGGGGAGGATGGGAGATGGACAGTTGAAGGAAAAAAATGGTTACTTTAGGGTGGGGGGCAGAAACAAAAGGAATTTAATCTCTTTTCTCTTTTTTTTCCTTCTTGCACCTTTTTTTTCAATATATTTTTTCTTCTCTCCCTTCGATGCATAAAGTAGAAGTGGAACAGAAAGGTAAACAACAACATTACCACTGACCCCACCCCTAACCCAGCACCTTGTTTTTTTTTTCTCTGTGGCCATATTTAATGTGACCTTCCTTTCCCTCTTCTCCCTGCCCCTTCTTCTCCTAACCTCCCACCTGCCCTCCCCTTGGCTTCCCTTCCTCTTCTTTCTTTGGTCTCACTAATTCCAATTGGCATCCTCTCTAGAAACAAATCTGCCAATCACTAAACAGCCACTCAGCAAATAAAGGAGGTAAAGCCATCATCTAACAACAGCCCTGCCAAACGTTCCATGTTTCCGTGCTCACATGTGGAGGGGAAGCACCATGAATGCTTGGGCGATGCCTGTCCTTCTCTGGTTTTGCTTCCTTCAGGGGAAATACACTTTTCCAAACCGTTCTTGCCTGCGTCTTTTATCATTCAACTGATTTTCTCTGCTCCTTTCTTCATGTTTCCATGGCAACCAACTGGGTACCTTGGCCTACCTCAACCACTTTTTCTTTCTTTCTTGCTTTCTTTCTTTTCTTTTCTTTTCTTTTCTTTCTAAAAATGCTTACAATTTTCTGAAATTACAAAAGAACTATAGGTGATTGGTTTTGAGTTAATCCCCCCCACCTCTGCTTTGATTGCAATTTGGGCATTTCCAAACACTTCTTCCAGGGCTTCCTGTGTATTTTTTTTAAAAAAAATAGTCTTTACATACATGCATACATTGATCATTGTTACCATTATGGAAACCATTTGATTTTAGACATTCAACAAGATCCCAGAAGATATGTATACCTTTTGATCCTATATTCTGTATATCCTATGAATATAGGACCCTATATTTGATCCTATATTCAGCAAAAGTAGATGACCTGCAATCAGTGGGGCCTTTTTTCCTTCTCCCAAGTTACGTGTTCAGCCTCAAAGTGCTCTCTTGAAATGATAGGGTGTGCGTTGTTGTTTTTTAAATCCACTATTGGGCGTAGTGGGGATATTCTTTTGAGCTTGGCCACATTGGAGTCTTCCCCCATCTTCCCAAAGTGTGGGTTGACAGTTCCCTGACCATGGTGATTGCAAATGATGAGAGCTATAGTTTAGTCAGGACGCCATAAGGTTGGGGAAGTCTACAATTGGTAGTATACTACCCAAGGAATAGATGCTCACTTAGTGGCGTCACCCTGAGCAAGGATAAACTCAGCCTTCGCCATGCTCTGACAAGCAAAGTGAATCATGTGTGGCTAAAGCTGAGCATTAATGACTTCATTTGTAATCCATCCTTCAGTGGAAATTTTACTCAAAGCTTGTACGGTTCTTTGATGAGAATTCCCAAGCTGTATCGCAAATTGAGTTTACTTTCCTTGCAAATATACTCAGAGTTGGCTTGAAAAGCCTTTTTCTCTTTTTTGGTGAGCTCTGCCTATCAAGATGACATGGAAATTAGATAAGCCCAAAGTAAGGCTAGGCATGCAGTCAGTTATTCTGATATACTAACCACCTCAATGTGGGCATTTTTAATGTTTGTACATCTTTCTTTTCTTTTCCTTCTTTCCTTCCTTCCTTCCTTCCTTCCTTTCTTTTTTCTTAACTCCTGATCAAATCCTGGGTGATTTTGTGTTTTTTTTTTTAAAAAAATTCTTTTCCATTTCTGCTTTTTTTTTTTTAATTTAAAGAAAGCTGCCGTCATGATCATTGGCTCTGTCTGTTATTGGGGGAAGATGGGGGCGGTGCATGAAGGAAGGGGTGGTCAGTAAATGTGTCCTATTGGCTAGATGTAATAACCTAATGTTTAAGTATCTGAAATCACAATTGCAATGAGCCTCTTTTGAACAAGAGACAAGCTGTCAAGTTAGATCTAGGAATTCAACCAATTAATTTGCAAGGTAGTACAAACTAAAAAGCCAGGCTTGATTCTACCCAAACCATGTCTATCTTTTCTCCCTCCCTCCTCCCACCCCTTCTCTCTCTCTCTCTTTAGTTTGTTCTAAAAGCACGGTTTTTCCCCCCCTCCTCACTACATTGGTTTGCAATTTTTCCCCAAGATTGGGGACGGAGGCATATACTGACACTTTTCTTTTCCACAGGTTTCCATGGTTTTGGATGTGGTTTTTCACTGATCGTTTCCTTCTCTGTCTCTGACATCTCCTCCCCCAACCCCAGAACACAGTTGCCCCCATCCCGAATTAGAAGGCTGAGTCGGCACTGCCCTATCCATGAGGGATCGGAACCAGTTAACGCTTTGTGCTGCCCCTCCCTCTCCAGCGCTTCATTCTTTAATGGTGTGTTTCTCCTCCCTGTGCCAGGAGTCATCCATCCCACCCCACCAACCCAGATGGGAAACTGGGCTGAGCTGAACCTGTGAAGGGTCCAGGAAGCTGCTCCGGGGCAAGGTTGCCAAGCAAGTGTTCAGAGCAGGGAGGCAAGATTAGAGCCCTGGCATTCTTTGAATCTTGCCCACCTCTTCCCTGTCCCCATCCTATCCCAACCTCAGGCTCCTGAGCTTCCAAATGGGAGACCAGAAACTGAATATGGCAGACATGCTCATGTAAAAGAAGCCACCGTTCAGGTCAAATTATATTGTAACTGACATCTCCAATTTGACAGGTGGAAATAAAAAAAAAAAAGGAGGCAGCACATTCACTTGCAGGTAGTCTTCAACCTACAACCCCAAAATTTCAGTTTCTAAGCAAAACGGTTGTTAAGTAAGTTGCACCCCATTTTATACCTTTGTTTTTGCCAGGGTTGTTAAGAAAATTGCTACAGTTGTAAAGTTAGTAACACATTGACTATGTTTGTCAGAAAGTCGCAAAGGGTGATCACATTGCAACTGTCATAAATACATGCTAGTTGCCAAGCATCCAAATTTTGATTACGGGATCATGGGGATGCTGCAACAGACATACGTGTGAAAAATAGTCATAAGTCATTTATTCAGTGCCATTGTAACTTTGGTCACTAAATAAATGATTGCAAGTTGAGGACCACCTGTATAACCAGAGGCATGTAGATATTTTTACATTAAGAACAATATAGTTGGATGCGTTTGAGTGTCTGTTTGTCTGAATGTTTTGCATATATGTAAAAATACACATGTGCAAACAAATATCTTACACAAATGCACAAGAAACACAAACCATAAGCTTCATTAAATTGAAAGCATACTTTTAAATATGGCCCAGCTGTTCTTATAAGCATCAATGGATATAAGGAACTATATCCATCTCTGTGAGTGTTCTATAGAAAAGCATAACATTGTAAATCATGACATTCATAGTATTTCCTGGTCCTGAAACTCCTCTTTTTCTTCAAATTTGTAGTGTCCTTACTTGGACTTAGCTGCATGTTTTGAAGAAACAAGATCAGAGAATGGCTCCAGGCAATCTGCCCATTTCCAACCCATAATTGACAGCCTTGTTTGAAACAAAGGAAAAACACAATGTGCAATGCATGACAGAATAGTGACACAATATTTAGATAGTTTTATGTAGACTAGCCAACCATTCCTAGAGCCTTCTTGGTTCAGACCAACGGTAAATGAAGTTCAGCACATCTGTATACTGTTGAATTGGATAAGGCCAGTGGTGGGATTCAAATAATTTGACAACCTCTTCTCTACCCTAATGACCAACTGAACCAGCAGTTCTCCTAATTGCTTAGAAAATTAACAACCGGTTCTAGCGAATAGGCACAAACTGGTTGAATCCCACCACTGGATAAGGCTGATTAGGAATTGCTAGGCTAAAGGCAACTTTCCTTTGAATTTATCACTTAGACGGATACTCCTTAGACAAGGATACTCATAAAGTTCCATTAATAAGTACCAAGAGAATTTCAAGTGCTGGAATAGTCAATAGTCAGTCATGGCATTTGGAACTCACAGGTTCGGACTCTGGACTCTACCTATGACTTTTTTTCCAATTATGAACTATTTCCCTGATACATGATCATCATTTTGCAAGGAAAGTTGGTTGGATTTGGGCATGATATAACATAGGTCCCTGGCCACATGATTGTTTTTATCTTCTGGGAGTGTAGGTTGGGGAGAGGATTCTCTGAGCTTGGGAAATCCAACATGGCCCCTCCCAATAATAAGCAGAGAAACAATTTCTTTACCAAAAGGGAAACATCCATAGTCAATATTGGAGGAAATTATCACGATCAGTGAGTGATATCTTTAACAAGTCATACACCTTGCTACGGAATCCTCTCTATGGCTAACATTCATTTCTAGACTTATTTTACAAGAGGAGAATTGTAGGTAGTTATTTCTTACATTATGCTCCTGGGTTTTGGTGGGTTTTGGTTTTTTTTCCTGACACGAATGCCAAAAAAAAATCAATTGCATTTCTGGGAATAAAAGTGATCTTTGTTTGAAAGATATAAAAAGGTGTTTTGTGGAATACAGGTGTCACCAATATGAAAGTAAAAATTGTGTTCAGCCAAACTGATGCAACACTGACATGGTCCTGAGAACTAAGTCTTGAATGAGAACCATGTCAATGCATGCAAAACCTCTGAAATGATCATAATTTACATTTGGTGAGTTTTGAATAAGTTTGCTTTTGACCTCAGAGGGACTCACTATGACAAAGTTTCAAAATCATGGATTAGACAGCGATAGATAGTTAATACAAGGAACTTCATACAGTGCTATAAAATCCAATTGCTTCCCATTAAGTGGTTCTTGTCTGGCGATTCACAATGGAAAGAAAACCCTACAGGGATCTTTAACAGACCTTGTCATTAACATCGAGGCTAGTTGGCTTCTCTCCTCCTTGACTCATTGCCATACAGTGGTAAACCCATTGGTCACTTTGCATTTCCACTGCACTTGTAGATCAAATAACAGCTCTGTTGTATGCAAGAAGACTAAGTAGATGATCTTCAAACACTTGGTAGACAATAATTGAGACAAAACAAGTTCTCTTTCTTCCTAATTAAAAGTGAATAGGCAAATTTCAGGTGGTCTTCCTTGGCCTGCTATATCAATGCAATGTTTGCATGAGTCACTTAGAGCACTTAAAATGTTAACATATATACACTATGGATCTCTAGCTGGCACATTATAGCTGAAATATGAAATGTAACCTCCAAGTAACCGTTATCTCTCTCAGCCTGGTTCCTTGAGAACTATCTCCAGTTCTCAAGGAAAGAATAATGCTTACTAATTAGGTTTATAGTAGCCAGCATCCTTATTTTTAACAGGGGATGGACAACATGTGGGCCATATGTGGCTACTCCAGTCTCATTTTTCCTTCCCTTAGAGTCCCCAAGGTCATAACATTGAATTTCATCGGCATTTTTTTACAGTAGGGGAAGGAGCAAAATAGATATGTTAACCCTGGGGGAAGGGGGGTGGGAAATAACACATTTATTGGGCATTAAAAGACATCATCAATTCTAATAAAGCCTGTTCCTTTCATTCTTCAAAACCAGGCTGAACATTTCTGGTGTCATCACAGTGTTATTGGTCATAATTCTTGCAGCCTTCTTAGACAAAATAATAATAAAATAAAAGTATGGTCCCTACATCAGAAAAGCCCCAGCTCAGCCCTCTTCTAAACTCATCATTACTCATTGTGAATACCTCTTTTCTATTCCATGTACCGGTTCTCCAAATGAGCTCAGGAGGCAGAATTTGCCAGCAGCTAGAATGGTAGAATATTTATTAATCGGAATTATTTATTATTACTAAGTAGGAAGCAGCACAACATCTCCATGGAGACCCAAACACTGTGAATAAGAGTGGCCACCAGGTTGCTGACTCAGCCCTGCCTGCTCCCTCTGGAGTTATCCAGAGATTGTGACCATTGAAAACCACAGTCCATCACACTCTTGCTAAGCTCATATAAATCCCATTGATTTTGAGGATGTTTAAACTATGGCATAGTGTATGCTCAGAATTCCAACCTAATCTCCTTTATGCGAAAATGGATATGAAATGCATTTCTGTCCATGTGCACTGAAGCTCTGCCTGAGTCTGGGGAATCGGGGGAGGGGTATTTGTAAATATTTATGAGAGCTGGCATTGACAAAAATGCTATTTTCCTCCATGACTGATGCCAGTCTCCTTCCTGGATTATTTGCCAATCATTTCTAAGGCTGTTGGTGTATCTCATCTACTTCCAAGTGTGTGGTGGTATGGTTTGATGTGGAATCTTAAATTATGCCCAACTCCAATAAGACTTGCTACATCTGGAGTGTTGTGGCATTTCATAGCAACTGTGCAGATGTAATAATGGGAGAGCAGAGAATTCACTACTGCATCCACAAAAACTATTGCCGGACATTTTAGGGCTGTTATCACAAAGCCCAAATGCCATCGAGGCTGCAGAGTGAGAAAAAAAACCCAACCGGTCATAATGGAAACTATATACTGGCACCCAGCAATAACTGGGTTGCTGACAAACCAGTTTCCCCTAACCATGTACTAATATGTCAATACTTTTACGCCAGAGAAATATAGTCCTGGGTCTTCTTAATGAAAACGTCTTACAGCTTTTAAGCCCTGCAATTTGCATTTGGTTTGACTGCTCCAGTGTGTCTTCTGTGTAGCTGCTTAGTAACGCTGTGCTATAATGGACAGGTGAATTCTCTGCTACAATCCCGCTCTCCTCACTCCACTCCGCCCCACCCCTCCTCCTTCCACCACTAAATGCTTTTCTTTCCTCCCAGCCTTGCTCCAGCTAACCAGAGGCAGATACTTGCAGAATGCTGGCCTGTTTTTGTCTTCCTTTCAAACTTTTTCCTCCTGGCTTTTCCCAAGACTGCGGGGGCAGCCAATTGGGATGTGGGTGAAAGGGAGGGGCTTTCTCACCCCCAGTCTCCTTTCCCCCCCCCCCCCACTGTCACTTCACTCCTCCACCTCCTGCCATGTGCCCTAGCCTCATGTCCTTTGCTGCTCTGAATCAAACCTGGCTGATAAGTTGCTCCAATGGCACCCAGGGTATGGGAAGCAGAAGCTTTGGGTAATTGCATCCTTAAGCTCTTATTTCCAGAAGGGAGACAGTCCCTGTGCTAATCTACAAGCTCTCTGTCCCCAGGGCTTAAAAGTAGTCTGTTTCAGAGGAAGAGGAAACACCCTGTCTTTTTACATTCAGTGGGCTTCTAAGCAGCCAAGCTTTGGATTATTTTGTGCTTGTTTTTCTTTTCCCATTGCCCATTCAATAATGTTTAATAATGGTAGAATATTTTAGGCTGGCAGGCCCGCATTCTTTTTTCCATTAGAAGGCATTTCCTCAGAGCTGTTTGGAAGACAGTGATAAGATGTAGAAGAACATTTCTCGGAGGGCGTGAGATAAAAGAGTCTGAAGCAATGGAAGTTTGAAACCTGGGCTCCTAATTTCTGCTTCTAAATGCATAATTACTTTCTGTTTTAGGAACTGCACTGAGCTAATTTGCAGCTCTGATATTCTAGCTAATTACTGCAACCCCAAGGAAAAGAAAGACCACTAATAATTGCCTTTGTAGATGCAGAAATGGGTCCAGTTTCTTTCTGCTTCGTTATTACTGATGGTTATGCCGATGTAAAACTGGGCTTTAGGTGCGGCATGATGACGGACATAGATTAATGTTGGTCAATGGAGTTGGTGATGCAAATTCCTTTTATGAGTGCTATCATCCTTTGATCAGTGTACTTCAAGATTTAATGGAACCAATATGTTATAAGTTTCCAATAAAGTAGAAAAAAAGTGTCCTTCCTCTAGAGATACCCATAGAAGATAAAGGTCCATCAATCCTATAAACCCCACAACACTTCTCAATGCATTCCTTAGGTTAGACAGCGCCACAATTCCATACTTAATTTCAAAGATGTGGTGTGGAAGCTTTAACTTCCGTACCATTAGATGTATCCCCTAGGTATCTCCAGTGGAGAAGATTTGTGAGGTCTAGCTCATTGTAATTGCTTTTCCAGAGCTTTTAACTCTTCTGACCTCCATAGAATGAGTAAAGTATATGTCAGGGAATAGGGGTTGTAGCTGTAAGTTCACCAGTACTCCTGTTCATATTTCTGAATTATCCAAATGATATTACTTAGAACTTGGCAGGGAAACAATTTGACATTCCCTGCTTAAATTTAAAAGTACAGCAAAGTGAGGGAGGATGGTTTGGAATCCTTATATTCCCATTTTAATTTGATCTGGACAAAGTGTTGATTTCCTCTGATGCTTCCCACCCATCCCTCCCATTATTTAACATCACTGAGCCATCTCAGCTCAATAACAGATAAAAAGTGTCATGATTGCAGCTGCTCTGAAAACTCAGCGCGGATTTCACTTCTCCTGCCAACAACCTTTTACACATTTATCCTCTCTCTCTCTCTCTCTTTTTTCCTTGTTCTGTCACATTCTTTCTAAATTTTCACCCTTCCCCTTTTACCCAAACATCCTTTCCTCCCTTACATCCCCTCCCTAGTATTCGTTTGCCCAGGAACGCTGCACAAGATCCTGGAACCTACCTCGGCCCACGAATCAGAGCACCAGTCCGGAGCTTGGTGCAAGGATCCCCTTCAAGCTGGAGACCGAATATATGTCATGCCTTGGATCCCATATAGGACAGACACCCTGACAGAGTATGCATCATGGGAAGACTATGTAAGCGCCCGACATACCACCACATATCGCTTACCCAACAGAGTCGACGGCACTGGCTTTGTGGTATATGATGGAGCCGTCTTCTACAATAAAGAGCGGACACGCAACATTATCAAGTATGATCTGCGGACACGGATTAAAAGTGGAGAAACGGTTATCAATACAGCCAACTATCATGACACTTCACCCTACCGCTGGGGTGGCAAGACGGACATTGATTTGGCCGTTGATGAAAATGGGCTATGGGTCATTTATGCCACTGAAAGCAACAATGGACGGTTAGTGGTAAGCCAGCTTAATCCTTACACACTGCGCTTTGAAGGCACGTGGGAAACTGGCTATGACAAACGCTCGGCGTCCAATGCTTTCATGGTGTGTGGAGTCCTCTATGTGGTACGGACAGTCTATGTGGATGACGACAGTGAGGCTGCAGGGAACCGTGTTGACTATGCCTTCAATACTAACATGAACCGTGAAGAACCAATCTTTCTCACCTTCCCTAATCCTTACCAGTACATCTCTTCCATTGACTATAACCCCCGTGATAATCAGCTTTATGTATGGAATAATTATTTTGTTCTGCGTTACTCTCTTGAGTTTGGTCCACCTGATCCTAGCACTGGTGAGCTATCATCCTAAGATAAAAGTTTGGGTGGAAGGGGGGAAAAAGGAGCTGTCAATGTTTGGAAATTATGAATGTTTGATTTTTGTTCCAATTTTTACAGCATTCATAAAAATATTTGGGGACAAAAATAAATGAGTCAATTAGCAGAGATGTGACTTTCTTAATGATACAACTTGGCACATAGACCTTATGAAATTATCTTTTAAAAATAGATTTTTTTAAATATGTATTTTATACAATTTTCTTTAAATCAGTGCCCTCCAGCTAGGTTGGACCACTAGAATTACTATGTGCATTTTGGCTGAAAATTCTGGTATTTGTAAATTAGCACATCTGGAGAGTATCAGGTTACCGAAGACTTTTTATACTAAATCTCATATATTGCCTGTCCTCAGTTGCATATGAATTAGGATTGCTGTCTTTTGAGCTAAATATCTTTTGACAGCTATCTCTTGACTTGGGCTAAATTAGATAAAACAAACATATATTTTGCATATTCTACAAGCGGTTGCAGGTTTTTGAGGCAACTCAGCTTCTACTATTTGATGTGAAGGGCAATAATCACATTTCAAGAAATTTTCAAGCATGTATAGGCAATATCACCTTAAAAAGAAAGGCTTAACATTTTTGCACTGACATCTAAAATATCTTTAATTTTGCTACTTGCTGCAAGCAGTTCTTCAGGCTCCAGTCAAATAGTAAGTATTGGAAAGTTTATTCACCTCAATTCAAACTCACTGTGACCCTAACAGAGTCAGCATGTGCCTGAAGTTCTGACAGTTAACATCACATGGAGTTTAAATTGAGAGATGGATTGTCTGTATTGTCAGTATTTGGCAGAAGCCTAGAGGCTACAAAAAAAAATAATTCCTTAAAGCTGGGCAGAAGGAGAAAAATTCAGTCTACTTTTGAATAAAAGAGGTTCGAGATTAGTCATGCTCTGGTATAGGGCCAGATTAAGATCTGTTTACCCCAATATATCACTAATTTGTTTTTCATACATTCTCCATTCATCCCAATAGCACAGCTTCTGTCTGAATGGCATTTGAAACTGAACATTTCCACAGTTAATATCCCCATGCTGTGGCTGGATGAATGGGATTTAGCCTTAGTAAGAATAACAGATCAGTTGTATATGTAGGAGTCACACACACATATATATTAGAAAGGATAGGACAGAATGAAGCTTACCTTTAGTTAAATTAGCACTAAATGCTACAGTTTTCTACGTTTTAAAATTAAAAATGATTTCAGTGTGAAGATATGGCTTGTATTTCATATTCCTAAGAAAGATCTGACAGAAGATGTCATAAATGGTATATGGGCTACGGAGATACGAGGAAACCGATCCACATTTACCATCTTAGAAATACTGAAATAATATCTTGGAAATTTGATGAATTTTTGCAATTTATATAATCTATAAAACACAGGGAAGATCCAGACACACTGATATATAAAGGAATATACTGTATACCAAGCCTCATGGAATGTTTGTTCAGCAGTAAAACAAGGGTCAAAAAAATTGGGCTGGAATCAATAGAAAGGAGAAAAGAATACATATAATTCTTTTGGTATCATTACCTCCTTTTCAGAATATTCTGCATCTGAACATTTAGTAATCACTATCTCCCCTTTTTAAAAAAAATATATTTTTGCAACCATGGCAACTAGAATTTGTGATACTAAAGAAAAACTGGGACTCTTTATAACCCGGAAAACTGCATCTTTTGTTACAAATGTGATCGTGATTAAATGATGATTCCATGCAATCTGGCTAGAATAAATAATACTGTGGTGAGAATTCAGTGAGGGAACATATGTTTTACCTGTGCAAAGTTTTAAGTACAGCCCCTGATATTTTCAGGGTAAAGGATCCGAAATAGCAATACAGGGCAAGAAGATTGTAGGGATCCCCTGCAAACCAAGATGTACCGTAAGATTGGATCAATTCAAAGCAACATTAACAAAAGTGGAGTTGTACGGTAATAGCATAGGCATTTTTAAAAATTAAATTTTTACAACTTGAAGACCTGAATGGGAAGGGAGGGATATTTTGTTTATGGGAAGGATTGCTTGTCCTCAACTGTCTTTCTGCCCACAGGCCCAGTCACCGCAACACCGCTCAGCACGACAACAACTATTCGTCCCACCACTGTCACCAGCACAATATCGCCTGCTGTTACAACCACTCGGCAGCCACCCCTTACAACCCACCCTATAGGTGCCATAAATCAGAAGGGTACAGAACTGCACACAGTCACTGCCATAATGCCCAGTACCCGCCGTCCACCAGCAAATAACCAGCACATCTTTCCAGAGCTCTTCTGTGAAGCAAAGGAGGTGAGGCGTGTCCAGTGGCCAGCCACACAACAAGGCATGCTGGTGGAAAGGCCTTGCCCAAAGGGCACGAGAGGTAAAAACAAGCAGCATCACCAGGACTAACCTTAGGCACAAATTGTTCTGGTATTTATTGCAGAGGTGAAGGCCTTTGAATGCTTACCAGATCCAAATGAAAGAAGCTGGGGTCCAGGCAGTGTGTAGAACTTCCATTAGCCAACACGGCAAGTTGTAGTGCTATCCTTGAGGTGGCAAAAACTTCATCTTCAATGCAGAAGATGAAATCTGCTGACCTTATTCCTGTTTCGCAACATGCCTTTCTATGGCAACTACCTGATTTCAGTCTTCATGTACCTTCAGGCTGTCTTTGGACACCTTTGAGCTATCGGTGTAGCTCTCAGTTGTGAGCTTGGGATGAGATATAAACGGCAATACGGAGATGTGTCTGGATAAAGATGCTGCTGGAGCATATTTGTATTGTAATTAAGGGCAGGGGAAGAATCTACCTGGAAGTCAACTCTGGACAAATTTAATAATGCTTCTTCATAGACCTTTTAACAGTGGATTGCTTTTGTAGTGGGAATAGATAGGGACGAGAGGTTGAAGCCACAAGTGACTTTGATTAACAAGTCTTTCTTGCTGTCCCACTCACAGGTATTGCTTCTTTCCAATGTCTTGCTACTCTTGGTATTTGGAACCCACGAGGGCCTGATCTCAGCAATTGCACAAGTCCTTGGGTCAACCAGGTGGCCCAAAAGGTATAATTTTCTTCCCAGAAGTTCTTCCCACCCTCTAGTTGTTAATCAGACAGTTCATCTTCACAATGGGTATCAGGCTTCTTCACGCCTGCATAACTCTTTTGCTGGATTGAGGTAGTCTATGTTTCTTTCCTCTTGACAGATCAAGAGTGGAGAGAACGCAGCCAATATTGCTACCGAGCTTGCCCGACATACGCGTGGTGCCATCTACGCTGGAGATGTTAGTTCCTCTGTCAAATTAATGGAGCAGCTCTTAGATATCTTGGATGCTCAACTGCAGGCACTGCGTCCAATAGAGAGGGAGTCAGCTGGCAAAAACTACAACAAGGTGCATGGTGATATGTTAACTGGGAGACTGTTCTCAGCAGATTGTATGTCCTGACTTTACATTTCACTTTCCTGGACTGTTGAAACAGAATAGCAATTTGGCATAAACCTTTTAGCAGCCTAAAGATCCAGCGGTTGGAAAAATATGTGTTAAGCATCTGCATGTTTTTTTTCTTTTTGCCATTTGCATTTACAATAAACAACAATAAATTTAGTTTTCCATACCTCCTGGTTATTACCCTTGATAAGAGAATAGTTATGAAGAAATATCTTTAGATGGTAATTTTGTGGTACAGTCTACCAGATGCTGCTGCTGCTATATAGAGACTCTGGTCACGTTTATTGGTTTTCCTATAGGATTCTATATTAGCTCTGATGATAACAATGCAGAGTGTTTAAATAATGATCAATCATGTGAATGCATTCAAAGAATAGATAATGTGTTATTGAGTTAGTATAACCTAATGCTATGTAAACATCTAGGATTACAACTTGACAAGTCTGTTGATAATTTTGAATTTGGACTTGAAAGCATGAATCAAAAACTGAAGAATTTGATCAAATGTACAGTGTGAGGAAATAAAAAAGGTAAACAATGGATACAATTGTCAAATTCAATCTGTCTCTTTGAATAACAAACAACCAGTAAATTAAAATGTACATGGATTCACACTGTCATTTAGGATATTTCTTTTTTATTATCTTCTGCCTTTATGACAACTTTATGTCCAGAACAAACAATGTTAAGAAAACTCATAGATAAAACATCTTGGGATACAGTGAGGCCTTTGGGGAAATCTAATTATTTTCTCCTTGTTTTGATATATGGACCATCGTTGACTCTGGGCTTGTATGCTGTACTCAACAGATGCATAAAAGAGAAAGGACCTGCAAAGACTATATCAAGGTGAGGACATTAATGTCAGAGGTGAAATTCAGCTGGTTCCCACGGTTGTATAGAAGAACTGGTTCTATACCGGTTATTAGAAGAAATCTCCTTTTGGTTTTTTTCCCACTTTGCAGGGTTAATCCTGTAAAGATTAACTTTACAGGGCTAATCCTGTAAATAAGGCAGTTGTTTCTAGCCTAATCTTTATTGCCTTGCTCACAGAAACTGCCTCTCCCCTTATTACATTGTAACTTTGGTGAAATTTTATTCTGTGCTTGGTGATGTGTAATCCTGTGGCCATGCCCACAGAACCAGTAGTTTAAAAAAATGGAATTTCACCACTGATCAATGTTCTAAATTCAGGTAGGATTAGCTGTAGGCAAGAAGTAACAAACGTCTGTCGGTTTCAGGCAGATGCTGACATTTCTCTGAGACCTGCATATTTCTATCGCAAAGAAACTGCTTCATTTAGAAGCACCCTAAATTTAGAGCAGCACTAAAAAGTTGCTTGTTTATGTTTATTAAAATATTTTTATCCCACACCTGATATATTCATATTATATTGCATAACTTTCTAGTAGTATATATGAAATTGTTCAGCAATCTCTGGAAATTATGAGAAACCAGACAAGAGAATCTTTTGGGGAAAGACATGCTTTGGTACCAGATTCTTTTTCTTTGGCCTTGTCCAATGTTGTCCAATGTCATCTGAATTACAAGTGGAACACAGGAAAAGTCCTTTCTATAACAATGGTCCTTGATCTGGATATACAACTGATATGGATAGCCGCAAAACATCCCACATGAGATGTAAAAACCTTAACACTGGAAACAATACATAGAAAACTTCCAACAATCCTATATCATTTTAATTTTATGTAGGAAGCTATTTGTAGTTGTCCAGAACACAAATAACCATGCAAATAATCTCTCAACTACTACTGTTAGTAGTACTACTTAAAATCTATGCCAGTGTAGCTGATTTAATAAAATATAACATTATGTGTTTTTTTTAAATTAATAAATAAAAGATGCAGATGCAGTTTCTTTGGAACTAGGGTCATAAATACATGTTCTTGAACTGAATTATACAAAGAAGACTCTAAGTCAGCTTGGCACCCATCCCATTGTGTTGAACTTCAATCCCTAGACCAAATAAAATAAACAGGGAGAAAAAATCCCACCAAAAAAGATGTTAGCTATGGTGGCTGAACTTCCAAGAAATCTGGAGGATACTTGCTGGGGGAGGAAAGTCGTTTAAAAATAAAAGAGAAACAACCTTTTAAAAACTGTAATAAATTATATGAATATTTAAACATGGGAGCTATGCTGCTTCTCACCTTGCAAGCAAAATAATTGTATCTTGTAGTTGCTTGCAGAATGGGCTTGTCCACTTTATAATACTCAAAGTAATGATGAGCAATGCTTGTAGTTCCTGAGATGAAGAATTGCATTTTCTAGCTGTGGGTTGTTTGGAAAATACCATGCCTTGAATACCGAATTAGCATTTCAGAAATTGAAAAACTCGTTCCATCCATACAAGAATTTTGATCCAATGAGAATAAGCAGAAAGGTTAGGTAAGAAAATGGGATAGCGGGGTGGGGGGGAGAGAATACACAGTTACTACAGTACTTCCATAAATGGTAACATCTTTGAATTGGCCCATTCTACTCAGGAGATGCACCTAACTAACAATAGCAAAATGACGGTCTCAGACTGAGGGTTAAAAAATACATAACGCCCAGGGTGTCATGGATAAAGATTAATAATACATAAGTCTTTTGTCTGTCAAATATAAGCAGTAGCATGAACAATGGATCTGTAGCCATCTTTGCTCAATGGCAAAAAAAAAAAGAAAAAAGAAAAGTGCAAGAGCCAAAGAACTGCTGGGAAGGAACAGAGTATAAGAAGTGGATCCATTTCCTCAAAACTCAATCTCATTCTAGGCTGTGGTGGAGACAGTGGACAACCTCCTGCGTCCAGAGGCACTGGAATCATGGAAGGACATGAATGCCACAGAGCAAGTGCACACTGCCACCATGCTGCTTGATATCCTAGAAGAGGGAGCTTTCCTTCTGGCTGACAACGTCAAAGAACCAGCCCGTTTTGTCACTGCTAAGAATAACGTTGGTAAGCATCAGCCTGTCTGCTTTATCTTGAAGAAGTCAAGAGGGAGGGAGGGGACTTCACAGAGTGTGTGGGTGCCACAAACTTGTACCTCCCTGCAGCAATTCCAAGCCAGCCAGCCAGCCATTCTTCCTTCAAAATGTCTACTGAACATTACCGTACACAGTGCCTGTGCTCTGTAAACCTAGGGAGGGGAGCCTTTATCAAATGCAGGCTATCAAAAAAAGAAGGAGGTGTTATTTACTTTTTAAAGGCTCTTGATTTATACCTCCTGGCAGTGTCCTTATGTCTCCATTGCACCTATAGAAAAGTGATCTGTATTTCTATCGGATGACATATTGGAGAAGCAGGTTTCTTACATGGAAGCAGAATTCATTTCACTTATTCTTCATTACATACCAGGAAAGGATACCTGTAGCACTCCCCACTTCCTTACTTCAGGAGCCTGCTATACAAATAGGTCTGTGGGGTGAAAACCAGAGAAAGGTTTTTGCTGATCAGGCGCAAGGCTGGATCTGCTTGGCACGGCCTCTGCTAGGATGATAGCACGCTAGCATTATTTCACTTAATCAAGTGAGCTTTAAGATATCGTTTCATCATAAAACTCATCCACTCATCAGTTGCAGAATCATATCAAACATGATTACATATTAGATGCCACATTAAAAAAAAATTAATTAGCCAGAAAGTACAAATGCAGCTGAGGGTGTTAAAGCAAGTAGAAAAGAACAGGGTATTAAATTGGAGAAGAGTTAGGAGAGGTAGAATTTAGAAATTTCCCATCCAGTTCTCTAGGGCATATGCTGCCCTATTGAAAATGAAGATACCTTCCTGTATCTCAGGCAGTGGCTATCTTTTCTTGAGGTCAAATCCATTCCTAAGCTTTTGCCAACCTTTTTAGCAACGTAATCCAAACCAATTCATTACATGGAAATATCATATACAGTAATGTGATGCTAGTTAGACCAAAAAGATCAGAAAATCCAGTCAGTTTTGCAAACCATTTTCCTTGTGTAGAAAAAAAATTCTCACAATAGCGTTCTGCATAACTATAAATTAATACTTTGCCCAGGCAACCTGGAGAAACATACTTTTTGTGTGTGGTGCCAGACTGAGTCCATAGCTCTTGAATAATAAATATAGAAACCTAGTTTCCTGCCAGGTTTCTCTACTGTGTCACTGCTTCTTGGATTAAGTGACCTCAGACCAATAGAGCAAGCAATAAAACAGTAAAATGGCTCCATCTTTTTAGATACAAAATGAAAACAACAATCCACAATGGACTGGAAAACAGATCAGAAAAAGCGGAAATGGTACAGTTGCCTATACCGAATTCTTGCGTTTAGCACACAGTTTAACTGTAGCAATATGACTGTAACAGAACTGATTATAAAGAAATATAATATTAAGAGAAGCAAAGTAGAGGTGATAATTTCACAACTATCAAGCATTTGAAGGTCACAGTATAAACTTAGCACGACAAAAGAGAGGTTGAAATCAAGTCATCCCATCTCTACTCTGGTAGTCTAAACATGAAGAAACATGAAGGTTACATTCGGTATCTATATAGAAACATACAAATTTTCAGATGAAAGAAGGGCAGTTACTACAGCTTCTTATGTCTATGGAGATCCTCAGTCATCCAGGTCAAAGTTGTCCCAAAGGTCATTTTCAAGAGGCAACTGGACTTCCTTGTTTTTCTTTGAAGTCATTTTGCTTCTCATCTTGGATAGAAGCTTCTTGGATGAGAAACAAAATACCTTCAAAGAAAAACACGAAAGTTCAGTTGCTTCTTGAAAAAGCACCTTTGGTACAGCTTCTTACAGTATATTGTTTGACCTGTGCTTTTGTGTTTCTGTCCCATTGTAGTGTTGGAGGTCTCTGTGTTAAATACAGAGGGGCAAGTGCCAGATATTGTGTTCCCACATGAATATACTACCAGAAACTCAATCCAGCTGTCAGCCAACACCATCAAGCAAAACAGTCGTAATGGTGAGCAAGAGAAGGAATTCCAGAGACCCTCATCATGCAATTATCTCTTTTCCACCCTTTCTAGCAATAATTCATCCTGTCTAACCCCTCAGACTGTAGGCCTGATCACCGTTTCCCTTTGTTCCTTAGGGGTGGTCAAAGTTGTTTTCATCCTCTACAATAATTTGGGGTTTTTCCTCTCTACTGAGAATGCCACAATCAAGCTTGGAAGTGAAGTTGGTCCACTTAGCCCCTCACTTGTTGTCAATTCCCAAGTTATCGCTGCCTCCATCAACAAGGAATCTAGTCGTGTCTTCCTTATGGACCCCGTCATCTTTACTCTCTCCCATCTGGAGGTGAGATAAGCGTGATTCCTGGGATCACTCTATCTGTTTCCTTTTCTTTGCATATCTCAATAAGTCCCATGGTCCTTGTGCCTTGTAATCAGCTTTATATGAAACTACAACAGTGGCAAAGTTACACTCTGTAAAGGCTTCACTGCTAAAGTTTTGAGCATGTATACATTTTGAGCATGTATACTTTTTACCAGGTCATACAGTTTTCCAGTATAATGAACTTCTCTGTATTCAGGGAGTGCCCTTTCCTCCCCCATCTTTATTCTACTGATGACACCCAGACCCATTCCTCTTTCCACACAGGACAAGAATCACTTCAATGCCAATTGCTCTTTCTGGAACTATTCAGAGCGTTCCATGATGGGATACTGGTCCACCCAGGGCTGCCGACTGATGGAGACCAACAAGACCCATACCACCTGTGCTTGCAGTCACCTCACCAATTTCGCTGTCCTCATGGCACACCGTGAAATTGTAAGAATATCACTTACCTGAAGCATGGTAGGAGAAAATACAATAAGTTGTTAGGGGGAGGGAAATTGTTTCCTATTATCAGGGGCCCTCCTTTTAACTCTTAATGCATGCCGAATCTTTACCTTGTTGTATGGGCCATATGTAAAATCAGGGCAGCTGTTACTCTTCAAAATGTTAAGAAGATGGGCAGTCTGTGATATCAATAAAAGTGAAATGGCTTTGCAGTATTTGGAAAATGGCCAAAGCACACCAAGGCTACCCAATAGCGGAGACTGTTGTGCTAATTACTAAGTTCAGTATAAAATATAGCATGCGGCTAAGCGGATAGGAGAACCATACCCACATCCACACACCAGGCTTCTTCCTTTTTTCTTTTCAGTATCAGGGCCGCATCAATGAACTTTTGCTGTCTGTCATCACCTGGGTGGGCATTGTGATTTCTCTGGTCTGCTTGGCCATTTGCATATCCACCTTTTGTTTCCTCCGTGGGTTGCAAACTGACCGCAACACCATCCACAAAAACCTCTGCATCAATCTCTTCATGACTGAGCTCCTTTTCCTTATTGGAATTGACAAGACGCAGTATGAGGTAAGTGATGGTTTTCCCTTCCTATTATGTACAAAGCCACCCTGGGCTGCTCCTCTGCACAGTGGGGGATCTGCAAGACGCATTAGGGGGGCATGAGGTAAAATATACTGGGATGAGGATCTCACGAGGCTCCGTTTGGCTTGCCAAATTCAGGGTGACATGATAAGCCTTTTGGATTCAGAAAACAGTGTATCTGTGTGTAGGCCAGCCTACGTCTCTTGGGCCACTGTTCCAATGAAGATCTTGCTGGTCTCTGTGTATTACGAAGGAAATAGTAGACTGCAAATAGATTTCCTTGGTAATTTATTTCCTTATTTGTATAGTTCACTAAAGTGAGATGTTATTACAGGATAGATTACAGAAAGAATAATACAATATAACTTTAAAGAGAGATGTTAAATTATAAATTTATATTTATAACTGTGAACAATATCTGAAGCCACTTTATATCTTTTTTTCTTCTAATTTTCTTCCCCCCCAAAATTTTCTTTTTTATTTTTTTTTTTTTTGCTTTTTTCTTTGCTTTCTCCCCACCCCCCTGGTACTTTAGACTAGTTTGTATTAGTTTTTATCACCTTGTTTAAAAATTTCAATAAAAATTGTATAAAAATTAAGACGTGAGAAACAAAATTCTGTTTTCTCTCTGAAGCACCTTCCCTTTCGAGAGATATAAATGTCTCATTATGGAGGAAAGTTACCTGCTGCTCCAGTCTAGTCTTAAGATGAGGGCATTGATTGCCTGGGGGTGATTTTTTATTTATTTATTTATTTGATTTATATACCGCCCCCTCTCCCGAAGGACTCGGGGCGGTTCACAGCCAATAAA
>JAEANM010002141.1:0-25367 GCA_017656035.1 Myanophis thanlyinensis
GATAAATAATCCCAAACTCTGCAATGTGCCCACATCTCTCAATCTCCTCCGTTTATATTTATATATATATATATACAGACATAATTATACATCCACACTCGCACGCATCCACACTGTGAGCCTTCAAGAGCAGCAAGTTGATCAAGGGAGAAGAGAGAGGGAACTGACTGCCTCTTTACCAGAGAGGAGATGAGTCTTACTGGGAACCAGCTCTCCCCCACTTGATACTGTCAAGAGTTCACCAGTGCTAACCCTTGCCTTCTTAATCCATTGAACATTTCCCTTTTCTGGCCCACAGGCAAAAGGATTTCTCAGGTCTAGGTCTACCAACCAAGCAGCTTTGCTGGGCATGGCCTCAGGTGACCTGGGGTTCTCGCTCCTCCTGGCATAGGTTCAAGCCACCTCTTGTATCTGCAGTGCGTCCGGCTCTTCTGCTGACAAGATGGGCTACCAAAGCTTTGCGGTTCAGCCTCCAAAAAGGTCCAGGAGACTTGGGGGCTACCTGGGGTTGCAGGGAGACCAGGGAGAGAAGAGGAGAAAAGGCAAAGGACAAGTCCAGAAGAAGACGTTTCTCACCTCACCTCCGAATAATTTCCCATGGGTGACAGGGCAAACTGTGGCTCTCCGTGTTCGGGGGACTCGGAAAGAAGGGCGGCACAGCGAGGGGCTCACATTAAAGAGAGAGAGAGAGAGAGAAAAAAAGAGACACCAAAATCTAACGCTTCAAATGAGGTAGGTTCAAGTGCAGATGCTCCTCGCACATGGAAGATTTTGGGGAGGGGGGGCAGGGCTATAGAGACAGGGATGTTCTGTTTCCAATTCCTGCAAGGCAGCGCCTGCTTTCTCTTGGAAACAGAGCAATTCCAAAAAGCACATGTATGTACACCCGCACTCACACACAGTTTAAATCCAACACCCAAAAAGTAAAGAAAATCCAGAGGGAGGTGCTCTGGAAGGTGGATTGTCAAGCTAAAACAAGTCTCTTTGAAGTCTCTTGTTACCTTGGTAGATTAGCAAGCAATAGAGATTAGGGTTTGTTTGTTTTTTAATTCTTCTGGCGTCCAACACGCACACACACAAAGTGAGTAGGGGGGGGAGGGAAACCCTACAAATTCTCCCCTGGGGCTTCCGTAGCCATGCTGCAGCCCATTTTCCCCAGCTCTGCTAGACAGAATGCCCCAGGGGTCTCCCCTCCCCTGCCGCCCCCGCAGTATGTTTCTGATAGTCCATTATATACAGGTGCACAGGGGTAGAAGGATCCCCATTTTGCCCGCAAAAGAAAAATACTAAAAAGAAAACCCTGAGTTCCAGTTTATCCGTTTTCCCACCCCAGGTGGAGTTGCTAAACGGCGGCTGCCTTTTGTTGGGTGAAAAGTCGGTTGCCTTGTCAAAAAGCAGGAGGCAACTGAACCCAACTGCCAAAAGAACCAACGTGATGTAAACCACCAACAATATTGGCTTTCAGGGGCAGGTAGGCTGACATCACCCCCTTTTATATCTGGGGGGGGGGGGGTTTCCCGGCTACCCCACGCGCATGTTGGGATGGCAAGTTCCAATCATGCTTTCCCTGGGTGACTCTCGGCCACGCTGGCTGGTTGGGAGAGCTGGCAGAAAAGGCCTCTCTCGCCCAGCCGAGGGCACCATCTGTGCCAGGCTATCAGGTTGGCCTCTGCCTCGCCAAAGCCCCCTGGGGCTAATTCATCCACTTCCTGCAGTTCCAGGCTCCACAATGGCACGGGATTTTGTGCTGATCATCTTCAAAGTCAAACTGGTAATCGTATGTCAGCTGCAGGAGAAAGAAACGAGAACAGGGTTAAGGTTCAGGCTTAATTCAGGCTTTTTTCTTTTTTCCAGAGGCAGTGGGGAAGCCGGCTGGAAGTCGTAAGCTCCAGGTCCATGGACCAGTAAGTGGTTGCTGCTGGGCGAGGGAGAGAACAAAGAGGTGTGTGGGTGCAGGGAAGAGTGAGGGAGAGTGTGCAAGAAGCAGTGCATAGGTCATGGAGGGTGTGCAAGACACACAGGGAGAGTTGGGCAGGGTCAGGGATTGTGTGCAAGGGCGTGCCTGAGAGGAGTTGCACAGATGGGGAAGGTGCAAAAGAGGTATGTGAGAGGCAAGTTACAGAATGGGTGCAAGGGGGTGCATAAGAGGTGCGGCTTGGGTCAGATTGTCAAGAAAGGTGTGCAAAGGTGTCACGCAAGTTGGGGAGGATGCAAAGGGATGGCCAAGAGGTGTGAGGCCATGCACGAGAAGTGTGGTGCAGATCAGGAAAGGGTTCACAGCAGCATGTGAATGTTGCAGTGCAAATCAAGGAGAGTGCCTGGGAGTGTTGTTCATAGCTGGTGCGGCATCAGTGCAGAAGGGCTAGGCAAGGGTGTGCAGATGGGGAAAGCTTACCCCAGGAACATGTGACCTTCTCTGCCAGCATCTCCACAGATTGCAAGGTTGCAAATGACAATCACATGTTCGAGAGGCGCTTGGCAAACCAGTTGTACTTGTGAATGGATTGCCAAGCGTCCAGATTGCCTTCCCATGACCACGGAGGTGATGGGATAGCTGGAACTCTGAGGACCAATTGTAACCAGCATTTGTTCAATGCTGTCATAATTTGGAACAGTTGCTGACTGAATTGGTTGCTGTTGTAGGTCAAGGACTACCTGCATGTTCATTTTTGTGCTGTCTTGTGTGTACAATAATCCAATATTCACCTCCTCTCCTTTGGGTATTCGGCGGCTTGAGATGATGATGATCTTGTCTTCCTTGTCAAAAGTCACAACCTCAGCCACGCAATTCGGTGCACAGGAATGATTAATGTACCTTGAAGGGGAAGAAGAAGGAAAATCATGCAAGGGGGCCCTGGGTTCTTCACTGTGGAGACCCAATCCGTGAATGGTCAGGAGAGTTCAGCGTGGAATTCTTCAGAACATTCTTGAAACTCTGGAATGGTGCTTGCTTAGGGCTCATTCTGAGCCTTGATGGTGCAGTGGTTAGAATGCGGCACTACAGGCTGCTTATGCTGACTGCTGGCTGCCAGCAGTTTGGCAGTTTGAGCCTCACCAGCTCAAAGTTGACTCAGCCTTCCATCCTCCCAAGGATGGTAAAATGAGGATTGTTGGGGGGTAATATGCTGACTCTGTAAACCACTTAGAGAGGGCTGTAAAGCACTGTGAAGTGGTATATAAGTCTAAGTGCTATTGCTATTCTATTTTTAACATTAACAGGACTGTGGGTTTGTAAGATCAAAGAGCTTATGCAAATATATGTAGTGTATTAAGAACCTTTTGCTCTGTGAAGGAACTACCTGGGGCAGGATTTAATCATGATTGCTTACATTATTTTATTATTCTTACTGTTATTATCATCTTGCTTACTGAATGCTTTCTATCTTGGCTTTTACGTTTTGTTTTTCTGTTTTAATTGATCTGCACGCTATTTGTATAAAATACAATAAAATGTGAACAAAGTTTAACAAATTTATTACAAATTTTATTTGTATAAAATACAATAAAATTATTTTTCAATATTAATGAAACTAATTAATAAAAATATGAACAATTGCATTTTTAAAAAAAGTTTTAAGGAAATATTAGTTCTCTGTGAGGAACAAAATATGACAATTGGTATTCAGTTGTGAAGCCAAGAATTAACTGGTCAGTAAGCTATGCAACTCTTAGTTACAGCAGTTCAGAAGTACTTAATGACAAATTTCTTCTCACTGAAATAAATGTTGTAACTAGTACTGAATAAACAGCATTGACCAATAATGAAAAACACAGCCAGGCATATTGAAATCAATTAACTTTACCTCAGTTGCTTTTCCTATATTTCAAATGAGAACTTGAGAAGTAAAGAAACTATTCCCATCTAAAACCAATAATGCCTTTAATGAATCAACAAATCTAATAATTTTTAATTTTGTAAATGAATAATTATACATTCAAATTCACTCACCTGGCAGGGCCACCTGTTAGGGTGGCATCAATCACATGCTCATTATTGATACGGAACATGTAGATGCCTCGGTTCTGGAAAAGCATGAAAAGAGAAATTACACGGCATGTTTCATGTTTCCTTCATGCTTCACATATTTACCATCAATTTCAGCTGAATTTCAATTAACTGCTTTGGTAGCACAAAATGCTAGGAATCAAGCAGGAGATTACTCTCTTTTGAAAAATTCTTTAACATCAGCTCATCCACATCCAGCACCAAAATATTTAGACTGAAATTTATTCATCCATTGGCTGAAGAAACATCAATGTATGTTTAATGTATACAAATAATGCTTGATTATAGATGGCAATTGGAAGTAGAATTCCAGTTAAAATACAGCTGTAATCTGCAATATCAAGTG
The DNA here is from genome assembly GCA_017656035.1 of Myanophis thanlyinensis. Lineage (NCBI taxonomy): Eukaryota > Metazoa > Chordata > Lepidosauria > Squamata > Homalopsidae > Myanophis > Myanophis thanlyinensis. The sequence continues at coordinate 4,353 of JAEANM010002141.1, forward strand.
ACCACATCACTGTAGGTTGTTGAATCAGTTCCAGATGGTTTGTGAGACCCAGCTAAGATGCAGCACATGACGGGCTAGAAGAGACCGTTTGAAAACTGTGGCAAAAAAAGGTTGTAAAATGGAGCAAAATTCACTTAACAAGTGTCTCACTTAGCAACGAACATTTGGGGCTCAATTGTGGTCGTAAATCAAGGACTACCTGAATGTAACTGCATGGGTGCTGTGACAACTGGAACTTCAAGGACTGGTTCTAAGTGTCCTTTTTCAGCACCATCGTAGCTTCAAATTGTTGCTGAAAGCAAGGACTGTCTGTGTATATTTTTACCATATGAATATGTGAAAAACTAGAACATACTTAGTAGATAATCAGATGGAAATGTAAACAGACAGAAACAGACCGGTTTCTTCACCTTCAGAAATCAGTACACTGCACATTTCCTCACAAGCAAAATAGAGTTCTATGAAAACAGAATCTGGATAAGCTAACTCAAAGAGCTGCTAGCACCTGCCTCAAAACTTTGCTTAGCTTAAAATTGCATATGTTACAACGAAAGCATATAGAAAAATGTCAGAAGTAATGGCATACGAAAAAAAATGAAGCGTCTTCTTTTTTGTAAAATTAATGAATCTACAGAATGATATAGGATTTTGATGGCATGGACCGATGCCACTCACGTGATAGTGACTTATACATCTTTGTTGTAAACTATTTTTCCCCAATTAAAGGACAGAATAGAATTCAGGGAGATAATCATCCAAGTTCAGCAGCAATTGGAGATCTAGAAATACCATACCAAATATCCAATGAGAATCTGATTCTGATTGAGGACTCTTCATACCAATAGCTAAGCTAAGTAACTTTCTATAAATGTTAGCCTAGAATACCCTTTATAACAGGGTTTCCCCACCTTGGCAAATTTAAGATGTGTGGACTTCAGCTCCCAGGGTTCCCCAGTCATGCATGCTGGATGGGGAATTCTGGGGATTGAAGTCCACAAGTCTTAATGTTGTCATGGTTGACAAAACCCTTGACTGCAAAGACCTACTGCCCAAGCGAAGGCCACTCATCCTTCCTGTAATTAGAAATGGATATTTCTATTTCCTTAGCACAACTATATTCCAGTACAAAGTCCTTATTCCATTCCTTACCTGCTCCTCATAGATCTTCTCCCGCCTGTTAGCAACCTCATTCCGGATGATGGTGCCAATGTATTCAATAACCATTGTGTGCTTCTCAAGATCCTTGGCAGCATAAAGGCCAAGCCCCTGGATGCGGGACCGGGCCAGATACACATTGTTCTTCCATTCAGTCTTGAGACGGCGGTACTGTGAGGACTTGGAGTGCACAAACTGCTTGCTATAGGGCGTGTTTGTTTCACCTGTGAACGTACTCTGGTAAGCTTTGGACATGCTGGTGCTGTTCAGAGTGTGGGGCCTTCAAAATACATATGGGAAGAGGGGAGAAAAACAAATGATATGAAGCCCATCAGTAAAGGTAGTGAAGATTTAGGATAAAATACAGAGATTTTGAGATGTAACAATCATTGGGACTATGGTGGATATGTAGCACTCAGCTTCTTCTGATCCCAATTGCTGAAATCCATTGACAAAGTTCTTTGCTGTTTCAAGGTGAAAAAAAAAACTTTTAAACCGTAAACTGTAAAATAAGTACTTAGTTTAAAATAAAAATGTGTCCCCTAACCCTAAATCTAGAATCTGCTTATATTGCATCACATGGCTGGAAGACGAATCTTCAAACATTATGACTTTATCCAGTCCTTATAAAATCATCTAACCCAGTGGTGGTGAACCTTTTACTTACTGAGTGCCGAAAAGTACGCACTTTGCATGTGCCATCCGCACTTGTGTGCGACTCCTTCACATGCTCTGCATGTGCATGTGCAACTGCACCATCTGTGCATGCATGCAGCTTTTGCACATACAAGCACATATAAGCAAATGTGTGCATGCGCAGGAGAGCTCCGAAGACCATCTGGATTTCCTGCTACAATCGTGCGCATGCACAGTGGAGGCCTGAAGACCAGCTGGGTCTCTGCAATTGTGCATGCATGCATGCATGCGCAATCGCATGTGCATGCTCTGCTGGAGGTAAGTTGGCCGACAGCTTGTGTGTGCAGCCAGATGACTCTGCGTGCCACCTGTGGCACCCGTGCCATAAGTTCGCCATCACGGATCTAACCCAATGGGCATCAGTGACCGATTCTGTGGAAAGAGTTTTTTCCGCAGACCAGAGAGGGCATTGGTTTCACATGTTGCCTGCATCCTGCAGATGGGGCCTTGCTTGTTTGTGCTGAGCAGTTTCTGGCATGCTCCCCAGTATTGCCAATCCACAGATCGGGGTTGGGGACCCCTGATCTAAGAGTCACTCACCACATCTTAGGCCAATGAATTCCACAACTTAATTTTGCACTACCTGCCCTTTTTCAGTCTAAATCTTCCAACTGCTTACACTGGGCAACTATTGGTATTAGTATATTGACCATGATAAAAGAAACATATAATCCTGTTATTTTCCTCTATGTCATCCATGACTTTGTACACAGTATGTCACTTCTTCCTATTCCGAACAATCCCAATGTTCTAGCTTTTTCTAATAAATGCTTATTCTAATCATTTTGGTTGTTCTCTTTTACAGCTGTGTTATATCCCTTTTCAAAGGTGGTAATCAGAACTGAACATGGTATTTTAGATGCCCAGATTTTGAAGAAGAGAAATACTGGGTTCCTTCTTTGCTTTGCAAAGCTTCTCAAGTGACTCCTCTTGCCTAGGTTCTCATGTCATTACAACAGGGCCACAACAACAACACAGGAAGCTCCCTTGTTTTAAATCACAAGTGGCTGGTTGTGGTTTTTTCTATCAAATATAATTCTGTCCCAGAACCTTTTGCATACATTTTACTCTCTCAACTTGATGTCTCAACACAGCTTTTTATTGAAGTTCAGCAATCAAAGGAGCAACATGAACTCACCGTTTGTAGTGTGTAAGGATTTTGGGTTCTGACCGAGCACAGCCAGTGGGATTGATCATGAGTGGCAGCTCCATGAGTGGATGACGTCCATAGCGAAACAGATAATTATGGCAGCTCTCTACACCAGGCAGCTGGGAAGAGAAGAGGGTACGGGTAGGTTTTTTTTTCAGTTAAAAGACAGTAATGCTCAGAATGGTCAGGCAAGACACAGTGGCTAGTCACCATCAAAATCAAAACTAGCCATAATATAAAACAATTGCCAGAAGCCATCTAAGATTAGAAAATGTGTAGTGAGCTGATCCATAGAATCTCTGAGAATCAGACACAATAGAATGGATCGCATCATCAATATTTCTACTGCATGAGCAGTCCTTTCTCCTGGTGCTGTGTAAGACATAGGAAGACCCAGAGTCAAGTCTATCCCAGAGGTGAAATTCAGCCGGTTCGCACCGGTTCTATAGAACCGGTGGTAACAATTATAAGCAGTTCAGAGAACCGGTTCATTTTTGTTTTTTTCTCACTTTGCAGGGTTAATCCTGTAAAGATTAACTTTACAGGGTTAATCCTGTAAATAAGGCAGTTGTTTCTAGCCTAATCTTTATTGCCTTGTTCACAGAAACTGCCTCTCCCCTTATTACATTGTAACTTTGGTGAAGTTGTAATGGTAATTCTGTGCTTGGTGATGTTTAATCCTGTGGCCATGCCCAGAGAACCAGTAGTAAAAAAAATTGAATTTCACCACTTATCTACCCTCAATTAGAGTCACTGACTCGGTAACAATTTGTGACTCACTGTCACCTTAATGTATCCCACAAGGTTGTCAGCATAGAAAAATAACAGAGGAATGTTAGCAATCTTGCCAGATTTCCTGGAGGAAACATAGTGTGAATGGAGAATAAGCCAATCCCTCATGTGTGCCCGCTAAAGCAAACCTTTTCCCAGAGCACAAAGTTCAAGTAGTAAAAATATGATATGAGCAAATTTAGCATTCTCCTTCCAGAACTGGTCTCATTAACCAGTTTATCAGTATCAACTGGAAAGCCTGCTGTAGATTGTATTTCTGGGACTGGGACTTTTATTTATTTTTTTATGAACTGTGGATCAATCCAGACACAACAACGAGAGCATCTCAAAAGTCCCTTTTGTGAGAACTAAAATGATGCCAAGATTATATATTGTCTGGACCCCACTGAAAAAGGGGGTATGGTAAGGACTTTGTTTTAAGGCATCTTCAGTTTGTTACTGTAAGCCAAGAAAACATATAGTTTATTCAAAATTAATATTATCTGCTTTACACTAATCCAAGCATGCTTGGTTAAATATGACCATGTCTTGGTAGACTTGTAACAGGAAGTTAGTTAGTTCTGCCACCAAGTTCTCTGTTAATAGGGACTGGAGATTTATCAGTGAAGAGTTACTATAGTCCATAAAGACTATCAGTCTTGCTAGTTCTTTTTTCTTAGGGTTAGAATCTGAGTGGCCTATATCTAGTGATGGGTGAGAAATAAATTTCATATGCTGCTACTACCACCTACTCTATTCACAGCTTTATTCCTGAAAAATGGCCAGGAAAATCCTAGAGGTCGTAATTGTAGGGTTTTTTTTGAGGGGAGGTGGGGGGGCTGGGCTTCAGTATCCATGTCAAAATTATTAACTTGGCATTTCACGGTCTCATGACAGTCGTGGGAACATCCCTATTTATCGTTCTGCCCACACAGAAGGCAAAATACTGATCTCAATCTGATTTAGTTGCTAGATTTGAGCTGGTCATAAAAGAGTTGAACGATCCCATTAGGATTAGATCATTTCCCGTTAAGATTTGGGCTGCTGGCATCAGTTGTTACTTCCCAATTCAGGGTTCCCATTTCTTGCATTTGGTACATACGGACTCTGCGATGCGCAGAACAGCATGCACTGTCAAGCCAAAGAGCTCTTCTCCCTTTAGATACTCGGGGAAAAGTCGCAGCATGTCAGCTTCCTTGCGCATCCTAGCCACCGGTTCGATGATACGGTTCCAGACAGCTGTTAGAACAGAGGAAAAAAGGAAGATGAATTGAAGACAAGACTTGTTCATTCATCTGAGACAGTGAAGTACACATTTGCTGAGGGAGAGAATAAGACCCAGACTCCTAATACATCAAAATGTGTGGCCATAGGATAATCCTCTATATGGTTTCAGACACAGGTTCAGGAATTCAGGCATAAAAATGTGATAACTAGAGATGGCACAAATGTGCATTAGGCAACCTTCAATAACTGCTAAGTAGATACATGCAGCCAGCTCCCTAAAAACAGACTGACAACAGGACAGAATTGGGCAAAAGTCTTATAATGTCCATGCCGAAAGGCATCCACCCTATATTTGTTCCACCAAAACAATTTGTTCTATTTATTACCTATTTTCTATATCTAAATATTAAAGCTCCATCTAATATAAAGAGTGCAGACAGCCCTTCAATTAACAATGGTAATTGGGACTGGAATTTCCATTGCTAAGTGATGCAGCTGTAAAGCACAATATCATATGACCTCATTCAGTGACAGCAATCTCTGCACTCCCCATTGCTGTCCTTGAGCAAGGATCACAAGTCATTAAATGAGTCCCAGGTGACTCACAAGTGGGCCAACAGGCAGGTAAGTGGCTGTAGCTGGATGGGGGAGTGTGTGCAGGTGCCAGTGAAGCAGAACAGGACAGTAGGTGAGTGGGTTACTGCCAGGTGAGGGAGAGGACCTGTGATTTACCAGAGCAACTTGCAACCTTCCCTTCTGGCTTCCCAGTTGACTTTGCTTATGGGAAGCGGGCATGGGAGGGCAAATGGTGATCATGTAACCCTTGCATACAGCAACTGTTGAAAGGGTGAGTCGGTTGCTAGGCACCCAGATTTGATCACATGACTGCAGGGGTGTTGGGACAGTCAGAACTTCAAGGACTGGTCGTAAGTACCATTCATCTAGTGCGGTTGTAATCTTAAAGAAGTGAGTCGTCATTAAACAAGAACTATCTGGATGCTTGTACAATTTATACCGTGTCTTCTAAATGTAGACATGGAATAGGTACCCATGTTTCTCCAAAAAGAAGTCTGGGTCTTATTTTCTTTTGACCCTCCCAAAAACGTCTAGGCCTTCTTTTTGGAGGGTTCTAATTATTGACTCACTTTGTGGCACAGCCCCACTGAGCAGAAGCACACTGCTGGCTCACTTCTTCTGCAGCCGCTTGCCGCCACTCACTCACATGCATTGCCCCAGCCTCCATTTCGCCTTCAGATGCCTTCTGGAAAGCCCTCTGCAGCCAATAACAGAGCTTTGGATTGCCCCAGAGGGCTTTCCGGAAGACATCTAAAGGCAAAATGGAGGCCACAGCCATGCGTGTGAGGGGAAGCAAGCGGCCGCAGAAGAAGCGGCCACAGGAGGCAGGTGTCGGGGTGTGCGAGGCCTGGTAAGTAGGGCAGCTCCACCCCCCACCCTATTTTTTACCTGTGTGCCTTGCCCCACCCCCTGCACCCCGGGATGGGCGGGGTCTTAATTAGGGCTAATTTTGTAGGTGGGACTTAATTTCATTGCATGAGCTCAAAAACTAATAGGGCTTCTTTTCAAAGTGGGTTGTGTCCATGCTGGCTCAGGAATTCTGGGAGTTGAAGTCCACGAGTCATGAAGGAGCCGTAATTGCCCACCCCTGCTCTAGCCTGAACTGCCTCTATATGCCATTGTATTGCTCCCTTGTCTTCTCGATCTTGAAAAACTAACCTCCCTTCTCCTCCCTATGGTCTTTTTAGACCGAAAACCTGAAAATAGCCTCCCGCCATCCCACTTTAAACACTGGCTGTCTGAAAAGCATGCTTTACAATGTAGCAACTATTTTAAAGTGTTACTCATTTTACATGCACCCAAGAGAACATCTTTGGATGTCTCTGCTGAACTGTCCAAGAGTCTTCCTCCTATTCTCAAACACGAACTAAGCTCAATGCGTCAGAAAACAGACTGATCTTAACATGACTACAGCTGCTGTGCTTTTCAAACAATCAATTCTGGGCAGAAGAAGTGGGTTTTCTTAAGGCAACCCGACACAATATTAAGACACTCAGGATCTTAAGAGAAAGAATTCTGGCCCTGCTCAAAAGCTCACAACCAGCAAACTCATGACAACAGAGCTGATCTCTACCCTGTGGCGAAGAATCTGTGAAGACCAAATCCTCCAAGCCATGCTCCATCACTTGAACCACAAACTCTGGCCGGCCATTGTTCTCGCAAATGGTACAGCGGTAGCAGCAGCGCCGGTTGTTGGTCCGTAAACTCCAGTAGATGCGGGTGGCCTCGTAGCCCACAGGGTAGAGTGCCGTGGCGCTGTGAAAGTCTGCCATTTGGTGGGGCAAGAGCTGCCCTATGGCATGGAAGACCAGGCCTCCCACTCGGAACATGTGGAGGCGCTCCCCACGCTGGATGATGCTAGCGATCTGCTTGACCTCGTCCCGCTCGATGTAAACCCGCCGGAAGACAGTAAAGGTGCTGAGCTCCTGGTCGCAGGGACCCTTGAGCTTGTGCAGTGGGCACAGCATCGTCTTGTCCTTGAAGAACATGCACTTGGCACGGATAGCACAAGCAAAATGATAGACGTTGGGGCAGCGGATACGGTTGCAGCTGTTAGTGGCACCAGTCTTCTGGCAAAGTGAGCATTTGGTGAGCAGGCCCCGGTGCAGTGCTACTTCCACGTTAATGAGGGCCCCACCCTGAGTCTCGTAAACCTCCGTGGACCAGAGGGCGCAGTTAAGGTGCACCCATAAGTCCAGATCAAGATTAAGGAGGCGGGCTGGACCATCCGTGGCCCCATCTCCTTCTTCGTGGCAAAAGCAGCACTTCCGTAAGTCACGTGGCACTTTCTCGGGTCGAAGAGTGGTGGCCAAGCGCTCAATGAACTCCGCAATCTCCCTCTCCCCGTCACGCTTGGTACCACCCTTCTGAATGGTAATGAGGAAGCGTAATCGTTTCCATCGCACCCCTTTCCACTTTTTTAGCCGTGGTTTGCTCTCCTCGTTCTCTTCCAGGGGCCTGGAGCGAGGCTTGGCTTTAGTGGGAGACTGGGGGGCTTCTTCTTTAGGAGATGAGGGCAGAGGGGAGGTCACCGGTGGAGGTGGTGCTTCGGGTTCAGGGGGTGGCTCGGGAGCCTTGGGTGGGCTTGGTGGAGAAGGTGCAAATGGGGACAGAGGAGGAGATGGTTCTTCAGGAAGTGTCAAGAGTTGCCGGACATCCAGATTGGCAACGTTATTGATGTAGCAGTGTTGAGCAGCTTTTTCTGGAACTGAAGTCTCCTAAAGAGGGACAAAAAAAGAAACTTGCCAGGTACTAAGAACCCCAACAACTCTATGAGCTGATCAGAGTTGCTTCTTTATCGCTGCTTGACTATTTACAAGAATCTCGCCAGACTGACTACACTCTCTTGGGAACCATCAGATAAAGGCTTCGGAAATTCTAGGGGAGGGAGGAGCAGTGGAGTCTGGACTCTGTGGCTTCCTTCTCTGCAAGGAGTCCAATCTTGGTAAGTTTTTCCTCCAACTCTAGAGCTGGAGAATCTACCACAAACTTCTTTGAAAAAGAAGCAGACACAATGAAGGCTACCAGCCAATTTGTTTGATAGTAGACGTCCTACCAGCACAATGTATGCTTTTAATATGAGCACTATTATATCACACCAAAACCAGTCGGCTATCAGAAATTTGATATTCCCTTCTTTTTCTTCAGAATTTGGTTAAGAGATATGGCTGGCTAGGGGAACTGACTGAATGTCACCAAAGGAGAGCATGGGTTGTCCTGAGACAGGAAATAGGAGTTCCACCCTGAAAGCAACAAAGTCTGTGAAAGATCACAAGTGCTACTTGTGGTAACCAACATCTTTTCTCAGTAGGGTCCTTGTGCAAAAGATGAACTGGGGAGATATGGCTCTATTGTAAAGTACCATTATCTTCTTTCCAGATCTTTTTTTTTCTAATTTGAACAAAATACATATCAAAATACGAAGTTGTGGTGATAATCTGTAATCTTATTCTTACATGAAAAAGGAAGAAGAGTTATGCCAAAAGCTTGAACAATTTTCTTTCAAATAAGCTTACTGCAAGTAGTTAAAAATTATTCAGTAACAAAGGAGATGGGGTGTGGGGGGGGAGCTCCCAGCTCCTCTTTTACCTGTTTGAGCAAAGTTAAGATGTCCAGTTCATTCTTGAGACTGTAACCAGGCAACATGGCATCAAACTGTTTCAGCCACTCTGGTCCTCCTTCAGGGCCCTTTGAAACTACTGGCTTCTCTTTACCTAAAAAGGTTGGGAGAGAGAAACAAGAACCAATAAAAAATAAGATTGGAAAAATCAGAAAAATATGTACCACCGAGAGGCCATCTTGACTAGGATACTCACTTTGCGCATCGGTTTCACCTTTCCTGGGTTCACCAGTTACATTTCGCTCTGGAAACAACACTTCATAAGAACTGGGAATCTTCATGCTCAATAGCTCTGCCACTGCCACCATGACACCATTCAGGTTCTGTAGAAGGCAATGGGAATGGTCAGGAAAGTATTTTGAGCAGATCAAGAAATGAAACCCCCAAACTCTTTAAGTGTAGCCTTATCACCAAATAAATGTTGTTTAAAGTATCCATAGTGGAGGTCATGTGACAGAAGAATGTCAGCACATTCTTGTCGATGTGGGGGACACATCGACCTGAACACCTCCCAAGTGTTTGACAGCTGTTTAAGTAATGAGACCCAGAAAAGTACCAATAAAAGATGTTCAGACTCAGGACAAGCTGTCAAAATAGGTGGTGGTTTTGGCACAAAACAAAACTACAGACTTCTTGCGTTTCTACCAAATGTGGAAAATTGATAAAGGTACCCCAGTTGATAGGGCTCTGAGACAAACAAGGCAGATAAATCACTTCGTGAGGACTTTACCACGCCTAAAATATTTATACAGCAACTCTTGCCAACTCACGGCCTTCAAATATCTTGGATATAATTCCCAAGGCTCAAAAGACGACTTTTGGTGCTCGCTCCATACCTTGGCAGCAGCTGCAGACACGGTGAGCATGACAGAGACCTCACTCCCTTTGGCTCTCTCCCAGGAAGTGCCAGGTGTCTCCTTTCCCACTGGCTCTACAGTCCCATAGGATTTAGAATCTGGGAAAACTGAAGGACAGAAAGAAAAGGAAAAAAAAAAACATGTCAGAAGCTGCAGCTCAAGCTCGTATTCCAGAAATTCAAACCACTTATCTAAGGTTAGGGTAAGTTAGCACTCAACCTGGAATCACAGATTAACCAATACAAATGCCAACGTTTTCCTGAAGGCGTGGCTCCCAGTATCAGTCTGGGAGATTAAAAATTATTTAATCAGAGTTATTGCATTACTATCATTTAATACTACTTACTGCTACAAGAGCTGCATTGATTACTGGTATGCTTCTGAGTACAATTCAAAACACTGATTATTCCTTACCCTCTCAAGGGCTTTCTAACATACTGTTTTTCCCAGCTAGATTCTGCCTATCCATTTGAGCAAGCACAGAACGCCTGCTGAAGTTCTCCATCTATAAGGGGGCATTGTGGGAAGGATCACAGAAGTGCCTCTCCTCTAGGACAGCGGTCCCCAACCTTTCTGGCTCCATGGACCGGCAGCAGAGGTGGCAGTGGGTAGGAGATGGTTTCATGCATGCAACATAGCTCCAGCGCATGCACAAATGAAGCTTTGCACATTTACCTGCAACTTACATGGCGTGATCCCATTGGGCCATGGAGTGGTACCAGTCTGTCCTCTGGGGGATTGGGGACCCCTGCTCTAGACTACCTTGTTGTCTGCCACCCCCAGGTGGCTCCCACTTTCATAACCTACTGAAGATCTGGTTATTTTGAGAGGTTTTTAGAGTCTAATGCCAAACTGGAATTGTTATTGTTACATTTATAATGTGTATAATGCAACAGTTTATTATGATTATTACAGACATTGTTATCTCTCAGGTATATAACATTTAGAATCTTTTTAGATCAAAACAGCTTGGATAAGAAGGTACTTAAGTAATACTTAACTAAGAACGAATTGCCCCCGGAGATCCGGACCATCACAGACCTGCGGACCTTCTGGCGCGCATTAAAGACACATTTGTTCAAACAGGCCGGTCTGGCCTAGCATTAATTACTTGGGGATGGTAATAATTGTTTTAAATTTTATAATTTTTTAATTTGACAACCATCTAATTTTAATTTTTAATTTGTTTTTAATTGTTATTTATTCTAGGTCCCGTTTTTAGCGGGTTGTACACCGCCTCGAGTCCCTTCTTGGGAGAGAGGCGGTATATAAATTTAATAAAATAAATAAATAAAAATACTTCTCATCTGGGAAATGCAGATGCAACGAGGATCAAAGATTATTTTAGTTCAGTGGTTCTCAATCTTTTCTTCACTACAGACCCCCTTTAAATACCTTTGGTGGCCACGGAGCCCCAAGATTTAACTCAAGATTTAAATCATAACATTAAGCCTTCTCGGACCTCCTGTGACATCGCAGCCCCACCAGGTGTTTGCAGACTGCAGGTTGGGAACCACGGTTCTAGCTCATGAGTTATCTTCCCTACAAGTCATTACTTTTCACAGACCTGGGATGCTGGCCTTTGGAATTATGGGGATGACAGGGGACATGGGGCACTCCTCCACTTCAGACTTGGCTCCAACCAGCAATGGGAAGCGTGGTATCTCTTCTCCCAAGACGCTCTCTGGAGACGATGCTGGGACAATGGTGTCAGGGCAGTCACTCTCCTCATCACTCTCCATCCTGCAGAGATATTGGGAGAATGGTTGTACAATGTAGGACGCATCTGCTCTCACCTCATTTTTGTGAAAGTGATTTAGGGGCATTACGGGAGTGCTGGCGAATACCAGCTTATCTTGCCATTTCCAGAGTTAAGAGGTAGGCAGGATGTAGATCTGGGAATTGGATGAAATGCAGTAAATCAGCAAGGGACTCCAACTTGCACCCGGACAAAAAAGGCTAATGCTCCCCAAACAAAGCTTTATATTTTCCAAGTTCAAAAGATTATGCACGTCCTCATTTGCTTCATATTGCTGTAAACTAAGCAATATCTTCTGATTTCATACCCCTCCACCCCCAGTGTATGGACTTTGTTACACTAGTTGGGAATGGTGTGAATTAATGATCAACACATCTGCAGGAAACTGGATTGGGGAAGATTTCGGATGGCACAGCTTTTCTTTTCCAGTTTGTCTTTTGTGTTTCTGCTCAATCAGGCTTCTATTCTCACCTGACGTCCTCAGTCTGGTTGTGTGGTGGGGTAGGCAGAGCTGCAAGCAGATCTAAGCTTTTCACTTCCACAGGGGGAGCATCTGCACACATGGAATAAGAAAGAAAGGATCAAATATGAGATGCTCCAGGAGAGCCATTAACCATGCCTACAGTACGAGAATTCACAGCCTGTGGGGTTTTGCACTAATATACACTGGGAGGCTTTTTGCTATATATATTGCCCCCAATTCTTGGTAAAGAACAGCAGGATAAGGCCTTTTCAGCGACACAGCAGTATCTTGCAAAATGCCATTCTGTAAACAGGAAGAATCATCATTTATGTTTCAGAAATTTGCAATCATTTCCTATTTTCCTCTTGGCCACCCTTTATGGATTTTTTATATTTCCTTCTAAAATTTCTTATAAAATATAAATAAAAAATAAGTGAAAGATCCCAGGAAAATGGGAACAAACTGTATTAAAACAGTAGATGCACTCCATCTACAGAAAATATTGCTGGACTAAAGCTAGGAAGATAGTGAAGTACCCCAGCCACCCCAACAACAGACTGTTTGCCACAATGAGGTCAGGAAAGCGTTTTCGCTCTCTGAAGGCCAACCCAGAGAGACTGAGGAGAAGCTTCTTCCCACAGGCAATAGGGACTCTAAACCAGGAACCATAAGAACACTCAAGACTATAACAGGAACCCCTATTAGTACCTCATTCCTAACTTTCCCAACTATTCCTAATTTATTTCCTATTTTATCTTCCCATCTTGTCTAGATTATTCTCTCGCCCTACTACCAATAGCGGTCGCAGTCGGTCGCATAAGCATTTCACTGCATATCGTACCTTGTATGACTGTGTATGTGACAAATAAAATTTGAATTTGAATTTGATTTGAATTTGAAATGCAACCACAATTTGTATATTTTCGATATTTGGCACTTTTCTCAGGGCTCAAAACATACAAAATCATTTCCAGAGACCTCCTCAAAGCTCTTCCTCTTTGCCTCCGCCATACTTGCAACCTTTGTCTTAAATGTTTACTCTACAGGTACTCCTCGATATGTAACCATTTGTTTAGTAACTATCTGAAGTTAAAAGGGCACTGAAAAAGTGACTTATGATTGGTTTTCATGTTTACAACCGTTGCAGCATTCCTATGGTCAGGTGATCAAAATTCAAATGCTTGGCAACTGGCATGTAAATGGATCATAAGCTTCCTAACAGGAAGCAGCAGGTGAATCTAAGCAAAATCACATCAAATACCTGTACAATTAGCACAGGGCTCCCCAGGACTGTGTGCTCTTTCCACTCCTCTCCTCTCTATATACCAATGACTGCATCTCAAAAGATCTCTCTGTTAAAAGTACTGAAGTTTGCAGATGATACAACAGTGATTGGTCTCATTTGAGACAACAACGAATCTGCATACAGACAGGAGGGTTGAACAACTAGCCTTGTGGGTCGACCAGAACAATCTTGAACACTCAAAACCGTGGAAATGCTGGTAGATTTTAGGAGAAACTTCCCTATACTACCATCTCTTACAACAATAGACAACACAATATCAACAGTACAGACCTTCAAGTTTCTAGGTTCTATAATATCTCAAAACTTAAAAAGGACACCTAACACCAAAAACATCATCAAAAAAGCACAACAAAGGAGGTTCTTTCTGCACCAACTCAGAAAGCTTAAACTGCCCAAGGAGCTGCTGATCCAGTTCTACAGAGGAATTATTGAGTCTGTCATTTGCACCTCTATAACTGTCTGTTTTGGCTCTGCAACCCAACAAGACAGACACAGACTACAGAGGATAATCAGAGCTGCAGAAAAAACAATTACTACCAACCTGCCTTTCATTGAGGACCTGTATACTGCACAAGTCAAAAAGAGGACTGGGGAAATATTTAAGGACCAGTCACATCCTGGACATAAATTGTTTCAGCTCCTACCCTCAAAACAGCGTTATAGAGTATTATACATCAGAACAACTAGACACAACAACTAATGCCACCACAATGTCTAACTATTTACTAAGATTGTATTACCATTATTCTTCTCATCCTTCCTATTACCTATCTCCTCCTACTTATGACTATAACCTTGCTGCTTGTATTTTTACAATTTATATTGCTTTATTTAGTTTCCTAGTATGATTTGATTGCTTTAGTATCCTATGACTATCACTAAGTGTTGTATCTTATGACTCTTGATGAATGTATTTTTATGAACACTGAGACCTTAGGCACCGAAGGCAAATTCCTTGTGTGTCTAATCACACTTGGCCAATAAAGAATTCTATTATTCTATTATGTATTTATGACAGTTGCAATGTCCCAGGACTACGTGATCACCTTTTGCGACCTTCTGACAGGCAAAAGTAATGGGGAATCCAGATTCACTTAATGACCACTTATTAACAACTGCTGTGATTCACTTAACAACTGTGGCAAGAAAACTCATAAAATGGGACAAGACTCACTTAATAATGTCTTGTTTAGCAAGGGAAATTTTGGGCTCAATTGTGGTTAAGTCAAGGATCAGCTGTGCTGCTTATAATGCATTTCCCTGCTAAGATAAACCCTTCTGAATCACAGCACCTTCTAGTGAACCAATTTAATTCCCTCTTCTCCTCCATTTACAAACACAAAGAACGGAACACATGCTGACTATCCAACATGCTCCAGCTTTCAATTGCCTCCCTGAGTATTTTAGACCATAACATTGACCCCCCCCCCCCCCCATGCTCAGCCATAGCTCTTACCCTTCGGTCCTTCAGGCTCACGGGGTAGCTCTGGCTCTTTGGACTGCCCGGTCAGCTCCTCAGAAGACAGGACGCCATTCACCAGCTTCTGCTGCACAGAGGGTGGGGGTGTGGGGGGCAGTGAGGAAGGTGGTGTTGGAGGGTTGCTCAAGTTGTTCTAGACAGAGAACACAGGAATCAACACCCACCACAGTCCCCTGCCTGTTCTCTCCCCCCCACTTCATTTCCAAGGCTGCACAAATCTGACAGGCTACTTACTCCCTGCATTTCCCTGCAGTCACATGATGCATTTACATTCTTTCTTTCATTTGAGCTGCCCCAAAATTGTGTTGTAAGTAATGCAAAGAAACAAACACATTTTAAACATGTTTGAAGTGTTAGAGTGATCTTTGTGGTCACGGAGAATTGACTACAACTGTTCTCTGGAGGTCGAGTCTATCACTCTACCCCCCTGCCTTAAAAAAAACATTTTCTACTAAATTGTATTACGTTTACCCCTGAATGGAAACACACGCAAGTTTTCTCTGCACTGACTTATTCATGCATAGCACAACAAAAGTACTACAGTATTCCTTTCTTTTCTTTCACCTTCCCGAGATAACATTAGATGTTTAGGAAAGAACTAAACTGTAGCCAATGAAAAAAGATGCTAGTGATTTCAGTGTGACAAATCTGAAGGACCACCAGTTTTCCTTTATTGACAAACAGGAAGTATCTTGGGTTATAGGGTAGATCAAACCCTATATAAAATAAATAAATAAATAAATAAACACCTATTGAAAATTCATAATTTTTAGGCAGAACTAGTTTGTAGTTTTAGTTTGTATTTTTATTTTATTTTTTAAAAATCATTTTTAGATTAAAGATTGTTTTGCTAACTATGTGTCTCAATAATCTTAATTAAATAGTTTTAAAAATTACTGAGCCAGCAGCTCCACCATATGGCAAATGCTACTAATTGCTACTTAAATATCATATTTGTATATTTTACTTTGGATGTTACATTTTGGTTTTTCTTTGAAAACATTTCATTTCTCATCCAAGAAGCTTCTTCAGCTCCAACTGGATGGTGAGGAACCCCAACATGCCACATGATTCTTCAATTTTAGTCTCCCAATCCTATGTTGATGATAAAGTTTCTTTTCCAATGTTGCTCCAGATTGATTCTTGCTGCTATCAGCATATTACATTCTGATACATTTATATTCTCTGAGATCACATCTAATAAAATATTGGTAGTTTAATTTAAATTGTATTCTCAGATTATTTTGGTGTACTTCTTTCCAATACTTGGGGTTTTCTTTACACAACCACCATGTATAGATGTAAAAACTTCGTAATGGAACAACTTGCCATGGCCCGCTCACCATAGTCAGCTTGCTGCGGCCAACTCGTTTCTGCCAACTCGCCCCAGGACACCTCCACATGGCCAACTTGCCACAGCGACAACTCACCATGGGCAGCCGAAGGAAGAGCCAGGCAGGAGGGCAAGTGGGTGGGCAGACAGCACAGGGTGTTGTCGCAGGTAAGCAAGTGGTGGGTAGAGTGGACAGGGTGCGGGAAGAGGATGGACCACAGGCGGGCGAGTGAGCAGATGGACAGAGAGTGTGGGTGAAGAGGATGGGCCACATGAGCAGCCAGAGGGAGAGCCAGGTGGATGGCAGTGGGGACATTGATCAGAACATGTCTTCTCAGCAGCTCAACTTCTTGCCAACATAGAAGTTGGAAACAAAGCATCCGTGGCATCTTACAAGCTAATTTATTGTGACACAAAGTTTGAGGGTTCCTCTTTCCCAGAATGGTTGTTTCACAACGGATGTGTACCCCTTGCCACCCTAACTGTTGCCACCACTCCACTGCCTGCCTTGACTGCTGCCACATCCACCATCCCCAGCCTCTTCCGCCTGGACTCCATTGCAGTAGCTCTGCCCACCCATTCATTCGCCTACTTGGCTCTCCCATGCGGTCCATCCTCTCATTGCAGCCTGCACGTTCTGCCCACCCACTTGCTTGCCACACCTTGCGTGCTCTGCCCTCCTGCTTGCTCACCCACTGCATCCTGTGCGCTCTCCTCACCCGCTCACTTGCCTGCCACACCCCATGCACTCTGCCCACCTCCTCGCATGCCGCAACCTGCACGCTCTGCCAACTTACTCACTTGCTGCCCAACCCTTCCTCTGGTCACCGATGGAAAGTTGTCTCTGCAGCTAGTTGGACATGTAGAAGTGTCTGGCGGCAACTTTGTGGTGGCAAACTGGCCGCAGTGAATTGTCCTAGGCCCTAAAAACTTTCCTTCTTTCTAGTGGCATTTCCAACATTTATTGTTACAGGATTTATCCATCTTAGCAATTGTTGGTGGAATTATATACTCTCTGTAGAATATTTTGTTCCCTCAAATCATAGCCTAGTGTAAATTTTGATTCCCCCCCCCATTGTTCTTACTTCTTTGAACTTTTGTATCCATTTATAACTTTATTTGTCCTGTCTCCATGAAACATACAATGTATTTATAACTGGGTGAAATATGAGTGTTCTTTTTTTTTTCTCAACTTATTCCCACTGTCTTATAGTTTA
Source organism: Myanophis thanlyinensis (assembly GCA_017656035.1). Taxonomy (NCBI): domain Eukaryota; kingdom Metazoa; phylum Chordata; class Lepidosauria; order Squamata; family Homalopsidae; genus Myanophis; species Myanophis thanlyinensis. The sequence continues at coordinate 21,962 of JAEANM010002141.1, forward strand.
ATGTTTTCTTTTTTTCTTTATTTTTCTACATTGTTAGCTAAAAAAGAACAAAATGCCACAGGGCTGGCCTTACTTTGGTGAGCAGCTGTGAGTAGTAATCTGGAATGCTGTCCAAGGCTGCATTGCCAAACGTGCCTTTCAACTGGCTCTTGCCATTGATTGGGCTGCTTCCAAAGGGGGGAAAGAGGTTGAAATTGGCTGTGATTACTGGTTCCATCAGAGGCAGCAAAGAGAGTTCCTGGGAAGAGAAGAACAGAATCAAACCAAGGCTTCTTCATATGCCAACGCATCCTGCAGATCGTATTAGAGGAATTCTCTGATATAAATGAAAGGGAACAATGTGAGTTCACAGGCCCTGAAGGTCTAATGGACTCCTATCTAGATCTATTCTCCCATTATACATTAGTGGGAAAATCTCGAGGTTACATAGCTCTTGCACGATTTTTGAAAATATATTTCTCTGTACCTACAGTATCCCACAGCAGGTGGGATTTCGCTGAAGGCAAAAAGAAGCTATATTAGACCAGCCCAAACCAGCTCAGGCCTTTTTCTAAGACCATGTGTGTCAATGCAGTTGAATTAGGACTTGTTTGTGCTGCTTCTGAATTCCTAATATGATAGCCAGAGAAGGATACAAAATCTATTTTATTGAGATAGGGAAGATTCAAAGTTATGAATGAGCACCAATAGGCCATCTGGGACAAAACAACTTGCTAGTCTGTATCTGCACAAATAGACAAAAAAGGAGAGTGTCCTGTTGCAGCACATTCTTCTACAAATAAGGCTGAGATATAACACCATTTCTTTTCATCTTTCCAAAAAAGAATATAAAATTATGGGCCTGCACTTAGAAATCTACTATATGAAAATAAAATCTGGAAGGAATGAAAAATGGGTATTTATTTATTTTAAGTCAAAAGGGCTCTAAATCTGATGCACAGAATTATCATCGCCTTGTATATGACAAATAAATCCTGGTTGAACACAATTACCGCTACTTTTGGTAATTAATTAATTAATTAGAAAGAATCCATATACCAGTTTTGATTCTGCAATTAGCCCAATGTTTGTTTAGAATTTACAATACTATACTGTAGATTTTATTAAAACAAACTGGAACACTCAAACACTTGGTGTGATAAAAGTTTACACAATGAAGAAGAAATTTATCTACTTCTAACTTATATTATTCTATAAGAAAATAATCTAGCCCTAAAACTCTATTGGTTTTCAATTTCTTTGATTGTGCATTTTTGTGCATAGCCTACTCTAACAAAAAGCCATTTATGCTTAGTACTTTGTAATTCCTCAAAAAGAATTATGGGGAGGAATGAATAAAAAATGAAAAAACATAAGCTTCCATTTTCTCTTTCATTCCTCATCTTGCAAATGCCCTTTTCTTTTTCATATGCCTTATATATGCTATCAATTCAATAATACCATGAGGATATTAGTGACTCTTTAAAATGAATATTTGTACATTCGTTGTATACACTGCAGTATAATTATAATATTGTTGAAGCTTATAATCATTTTCTTTAAAAAGGTAAATTACCATAATTTAACTAGAATGCATCTGCACATTAAGTATTCTTTAAGAAAAATTCCCATCTAAGGTAATCCTTGCTTAAGCAACCACAATTGGGATCGCAACTCTGTCACTAAGTGATGCAGTCGCTAAGCAAATATCATGTGACTGTGGTAGACTTAAGAAATACCATTCCTAAATTTATAAATTAATTTATTCCCAAGAGTGGGAAATCCAATGTTCAGTGTTGTATAGTCAATGTATTCAGATATTAATGATGATACAAATAGTTGCTGGGGAAAAAAAACATGACCATGATCAAAAAAATAAAAGCCCTATTTATGTGATGAAGACTGTTGCGGTCTTTTTCACCCAACTCACAGACATGTTTAATTTTGACTCAGCCTTTCAGCCAGACAAATCCAAGAGAGCTGTACCTGCTTCAGTTGTTTCATGAGGGCTTCGTTGGACTTCACTCCATCCTCCTTGCGCAGTTTCTTGCGGGAATTGACAAGTCGCTCCCCAGCTTTCTGGGATCGCTTTGGCTTGGGTGGGGGGAGTTTCTTTGCCGCGAGGACATCCTGGTGAGGAGAGAGACAGGCAGTAGTCTCTTTCTCTCCTCAGCAAACTTGCTCCATGGTCATTTTGCGTCATTTTATGGAGCTATCAAAACTCACCCACTCAACCTTCCCTGCTCTAAATGAGCTAAGTCAGGGGTGGGCAATTGTGGCTCTTTTATGACTTGTGGACTTCCAGAATCCTTGGGCAAGGCAACCTAAATAAAATGGAGGAAACATTTTGAAGTGTAAGGAAGGGTTCCTTACACTTATACCTCACAATGTTTTCTCCATTTTATTTAGGTTGCCTTGCCCAGGGATTCTGGGATTTGAAGTCCACAGGTCATAAAAGACTTAGCCCACCCCTGGGCTAAGTGAGTCACAAGCAAAAGTACTAAAAAGCCCGAGCAGGAGGGACAGAATTATGGGCAGCCCTATTTTACACCGCAGATGAACAGAAGGTGTTTTAAATGTTACTTCCTCTGTGTCCAGTGGCCTGAAGATGGCTATGCCAAATCTCTCATCTCAGTTTGCTGATTTACTAGAGAATCTACACATTCAATCACATTCAGGGAAGATACTTTAACCCTGTTTTAGACTCCTCAGCTCAATGGTTGTAATAGGAGAAAGGCAGAAATCAGTTAGCATTACAGGCAGTCCTCGGTTTACGACAGTTGAACACCAAATTTCTGTTGTTAAAAGTGAGTTTTGTCCCATTTCTTGCCTCAGTTGTTAAGTGAATCACTGCAAGTGATAAGTCAGTAACCTGGTTGTTAAGTGAACCTGGCTTTCCCACTGACTTTGCTTGTCAGAAGGTCACAAAAGGGGATCCACATGACCTTGGGACACTGAAACCGTCATAAATATGAGCCAGTTGCCAAGCATCTGAATTTTGATCCCATGATCATGGGGATGGCTGCAAAGGTCATTAACAGTGAAAAACGGTCATAAGTCACTTTTTTTATATTGTTGTATCATTGAACAGTTACTAAATGAACTGCTGTAAACCGAGGACTACCTGTACAAGTGGCATAAATAAGTTATTTCAAAACCTGAATGAAAGGCAATGTCGTCCCAAAGGTGTTTTTTTTTTTTCAAAAGGCAGCTAGACTGTTTTTCCTTGAAAATATTTTGCTTCTCATCCAAGAAGTTTGAGAACCGAAACCTTTTCAAGGGAAAAAGACAAAGGAAGTCCAGTTGCCTTTTGGGAAAGCACCTGTTGTGGCCCTTTGGCCGCCGCAACGAGGCAACCTGAGAGCTCCGAGGGGGAAGAGGGAATGGAGCTGGCAGAGACAGAAACAGAGACGGAGCCTGAGCTGTC
>JAEANM010002142.1:0-25366 GCA_017656035.1 Myanophis thanlyinensis
GGGATTTTCAAACCTCCTCAGGATTCTGCAGCCAGCGGAGGTTTGAAAATCCCCCCCCCCATGCGAGAGGGATAGCTCCGCCGGCTGCCGCTACTGCAGAAACTGGCGGAGGAATCCTTCTCGCATGGGGCGGGATTTTCAAACCTCCTCGGGATTCTGCAGTAGTGGCGGCCGGCGGAGGAATCCTCCTCGCATGGAGCTGCTGTTGGAGCCGCGGCAAAGCTTCAAAAGAGCCGCATGCGGTTTCTGGGCCGCGGGTTGCCAACCCCCGCCCTATGTAGTTTCTGTTTTGAAAAATTACATCATCTCATGCCCCTGTATAGATGCTTAATCTTTCCAATTTGCTTTCTAAAATATCCAGTCCCTTAAACATTTTAGATGGTCTCTAGATCACATTAGCAAACTTCAGTATTAGAAAAGGTGGCTGGTGGCAGGTAAATGAACCATGATATAAATACCTAATCATTCCATGTAATCAACAATCAACTATAATTAAGTTTAATTCCTAATTTTTAAGGATCTGGGTGAGGAATCACAGACTTTGATTAAAAGTACACAAAAGACTTAAGATGTCCAGCATAAATAATTTATAGTATAATTAATAACTAAATCATATATCATGAGAATTTATTTGGCATTAAATGCAGGAGTATTCCACAAAAATCCTTAATATGGAGGATTTATGAATGATAGGCATAAGGAAATAACTTTTTAATGCGTTTTTCTGCAGTTGAGAAGTATGTATATATCACTATAGACAATTGTTTTTATAGGTGGTGAAAAAGGCTGATCTGATCAATAAAAATATGGCCCATCAGGTACAGGCAGAAAGAGATGCCTTGGCTCTCAGTAAGAGTCCTTTCATAGTACACTTATTCTATTCACTTCAATCTGCCAACAATGTCTACTTGGTGAGTAATCTACCTGCAATGTCTTAGAAACCCCTGTTTCTTCTTAAGTGTAGTTTTGCTGTTGTTTTAATCCATTGTTTATTTTTATAATACTTTTCAGTACTAAATGAGAATCACACCAGCTCTTTTTCAGGGTTACAGTTTCCAGTCCTATAATAAAATCCCTATGCTCCAGATTTTTTGAAATCTATGGTTCAGTGGTTCCAAGATCACATCTGCTAGTGTGATTATTCTTTCTGCTAAAGGCCTCTGGAGTTTAGCAGAAAAATTAGAATGGTCTCTAGGGTTATACCAAAAAAATGGGAGGATTCACATCAGCCATATATTTATCCATCTTTGCTCTTAACAAATTAATTCCCAAGTTTTACAATGGTATTTTTTCTCTGGCAGGTAATGGAATATCTTATTGGCGGAGATGTTAAATCTCTTCTTCATATATGTGGTTACTTTGATGAAGAAATGGCAGTAAAGTATATTTCTGAAGTAGCACTGGCTCTTGATTACCTACACAGACATGGAATAATCCATAGGTAAAAATCACACTATGCTGGATTTCCATACAATTTAAAACATTTTCAAATAGGTCATAGAATTTACACATATTTCAGAAGGCTGAAACTTAACTGATCACCTGTAATAACTTTTGTGGTAGATCTGCTGATTTAAGATTCAAATTTAATGGATTTAGATCAACTTCAAAAGAAAAAGTTTGGAATACTTTTTATCTTAAATAATTAGAAATATAATTTCAGAAGAAAATTGAAATAGTGTCGTTCTCTGAAATGCAGAATGCATAACGTAAGTATACACTACATAAGAAGCAAACCATTCTAAGATTTATTCTGGCTGCTTTGGTAATAATAAACTGTAGGAATATCACTGGCACAAAACTTTTTTCTACTGAAGCAAGGGCATCTGTTTCCTCTGCATGCACGGTATACTTAATAAACAGGGTTACCTTTTTGTTATAATAACCATTTAATACGTTATTACTCTGAGCCAGCAGAGATATATAGGAATAATTATGTTGTATAAAACATATGAGAGCAGAGCATTGATTAATGTCTTTAAATCATATTCCTCAATCTAGTTTCTCAGTGTACTAGAATGGTAATGGATTATCATCAATTTGGGAAGATGCATTACACTAAACTATACATAAATATTTCATTTATTAGCGCCAGTTTGGCCTTACAGTTAATACTACAGCTAGAAAGTGGAAAACTGGGAGTTCTAATCCTACCTTAGCCATGATAGCCAGCTAGGTACCCTTAGGCGGTCATTCTCTCTCAGCCCAGTTCACCTCAGAGAGTTATTATTTTAGGGAATTTAAGAGGAAGGAGGTGTGTTGGATATGTTTGCCTGCTTGAGTTATTTGTAAAAGTAATAAAAGAGGACTATAAATCTTTTTTTTTATTACTAGAGATTTAAAACCAGACAACATGCTGATATCTAATGAGGGTCACATTAAATTGACAGACTTTGGACTGTCCAGAGTTACTTTGAACAGAGGTAACCCCTATACATCTTGTATTTATGCTTCTGTATATGTGTCAGAGTTATTGCCAAATACTTTTTAACATGTTGCATAAGTTTACATGCCCAATTAGTGTTGTTATTTCTTTGATTATATGTTTACAAATATCAAATAGAACTTAATCATACTTTTTTTCAGAAATAAATATGATAGATATTCTTACTACACCATCAATGTCCAAACCTATGCAAGACTATTCTCGTACTCCTGGACAAGTATTGTCTCTTATCAGCTCTTTTGGTTTTGTAAGTGTTCAAAATAATATGTTTATGCAATATTGTTTATAACATAATGAATACACAATATTAAATTTTATAAATGAAAAACTGTCAGCTAACACACCTATCTTCTTACAACAATTAAGATCACACTGCTAATATAGGGCCCCATGAAATAGCAATGAGGATACTAAGTGGGAAAATACAAAGGAATTTTACTAAATTACATGAGGTGTTTTTTAGCCATTTGAATAATTAATAAATACTGGAATTTTGGCTGGCTTAGTCTATGTGCATTGAAAGAAACTTCTTTAAGCTCCACACATCTACCATTCAGCAGCATGTCAGTGGAATTCTGATTGTTATAGTGTTAACTGATCCATAGGACTTTATTTTGGGGGAAAGCTTGAGATTATGTCTATCTGTCTGACCTATCTATTTATCTCACAAAAATTTAGATACCCAAGCATATATTTGGGTTTGGAAATTACAAATTGCCATACCTTTGATTAATTTTCATATGTCTACTGAAAAATAAATTTTATTTTGGCAGTATACTCCAGTTGGAGGGAAAGGGCCTGTGCAGAGTCCAAGCCCTGTTTCTGCAGATATGCCTCAGCTGTCTCGAGAATTTGTTTCTCCTCTATCCATAAGTTGCAAAGATTATTCTATGGCATCAAGTAAGCTTCTGAGAGCATGTAAGTATCTAACTGGAAGGATATGATCCTATCATCTGTGGAGATTCTCAGTCATCCAGGTCATGATTGTCCCAAAGGCAACTGAGCGTTGCCTTTCCTTGAAGATGTTTGGCTTCTTGTCCAAAAAACTTTTTCAGTTCTGACTGAATAGTGGAGGATGGAAGGATTTATAATCTTGCAGTCATCTGGTCATTACCACTGATTCAATTTCTGTCATTGAGGCCACTTTGAAGTTTATCTGGGCCCTCAATAGTGCAACGGTGTGTGGAACTGCTGAAAGTATTTTATTATAAATAGGAGTTAGGTGGAGGTGTATCCCTCCTCCTCTATTGAGAGGGGTCTGTTCAGTCTTAATGTAGATGATCCTTCTTTCAAACCAGTAGTGATCCAGTCCTTTTAAAGAGATCAATTTGTGTGGAAAGGACCATTGAAGTGGAGCCGTGCCCCATTATTGGAATTCTATCAAAAATAGACATATCCATTGTTCATCTTCTGAGTGCTTTAAATTTTGAGCAATTAATTCCTGAATGACTCTATCCTACTTTATGGCTATTACAATGGAGAAAATAAATCTTAAACAAAATGGAAATTGCACCCTTCCCCCCCCCAACAAAAGACAGTTACCTATGACAAAGATCAAAAACCAACTCATAGCTTTGCTTAGTCCCATCAGTCCCAAATTGACTCTCCCTCCCCCCAAAACAAAGCCTCCTGCAATCCTATCTAAGGCAGAGAAAAGAAGCCTCTTCACAATAGAGCCCTATGACAACTTTTATTATAAAATTGTAACACAAACTCCAGCTTTCCATCAGTTATCACCATATGAGCTTAACATTCTATCTCCTTTAACAATAAATTTCTTCAGCTTTGCTGCCCTCCTGAAAGGTCCATTTTGCTATTTGCTCCACCCTGCTACGTAGGTTCCCCAAAGTGGTCAGGCAAATCAGATTCCTTAGGATAGGGCCCGTTGGCCACATCCAGCCCGTGATGTAATCAGGTCCAGCCCGCAGTGTCATCCTCATCTACCCAATGTGAAGAGAAAAGATCAGGCCAGCATGGCTTCAGCCCAGTCTACCCAATTCAAAGAGGAAACATTCCAGCAGTTTGGGGAGTGACATCAAGCTGGCCCCGCCCACCCAGTCACTGGAGGTCAACCACAGCCCTGATGTGGCCCTCAATGAAATTGAGTTTGACACCCCTGCTCTAGGATTTCTTGCCTTACAACCCTCACCCTCTATAAAAATCATTGTTTTTCCATTGTGCCATTGCCCTTCTTATATCTTCTTGCTTTCTTATAAAGCAGATATCCAACAATTGCAATAAGCTTGGTTCTTGGCTCCTTCAAACTAAATCACAATTTATGTTAGAAATTTGTGTTGGTGTAGTTATATAATTATTTGTATTATACTCTATATATGAATATAAATTTATATCAGTGTTTTTCTTTTATACTTTTTGTACCTTTTCTAACCTTCTAGAAAATTCTTTTAATTGACCAGATTCAAAATAAAATAGATTAAAATATAAATTACACTAGAAACAATTTTGAAGGCAGGAGAGAAATGTCTAAAAATAAATGTTTTTTACATTATTTATCTTGAGCAAATTTAGTTAATGGTTCAATTGAAAATTTGCTGTAAGAAACTGTTTTATTAAAGAGACAAAAATGACCTATTCCCTTTGAAGGCATTGATTCTTCAGCTGTTACGCCTGGAATGCCTATAAGAAGCTTAACACCAACTCTGCTTCAGTCCAGAAGAAGGTATGGAACATCTAGTGCCAGTAGCCATTCCCGAACCCAGCTGTCTAGTGTGGAATCAGAATGCTGCAGCAGCCCCAGGTGGGAAAAAGACATCCAGGTTAGGACTGCTTTTTTTCTAAGAATGTGTTTCTTCTTAACCTCAATGATTCTCTGTAGGTATAGGATAGGGGTCTGCAACCTTAAATATTCAAAGAGCCATTTGGATCCATTTCCCACAGAAAACAAAATATCGGAGGCCACAAAACCTGGGTGGGCATGGCCAACTCGATGTCATTCACTCCCATCTAGTCACATGATACCCAACACTGGCTTGTATGACTGGATGGCATGTGAAAGTAAAAGACCCTTATGTCCCCAATGTCCCTTTGTAACCAATGAGTTTCTATACCTAAATATGGACTAAAAGCAAAGTACTCTTAAGTAGACTGTGGATATAAAAACACATATAATAATTTTCTTGATCTTACCACATACCACAGGGGCACTCAAACTACGGCCTGCGGGCCAGCCAAAGACATTAATCAGGCCCGCGACAAAGTGCTTCTGGAGGCCTGTGAGGCCAAAAACACCTATTTTTGGCTGGCAGAATGCTACTAGAGGCGAGGGAGGCAAAAAAACAGGCCCGTTTTTGTCCTTACATGGTCTCCATGCGACCTGTTCTTCACCTCCCAGGCCTCTAGTAGCATTCTGCTGACCAAAAACAGGCTGCGCGGAGGCCTCCTAAATAATTTAAAAAACAATCTAGTAAAAAGAAAAGTCAGCCAAAAGAGCAACATGCAAATAAAATACCCCCAGGAGTAAAATTAAATTTTAATTTGTGTGTATTGTTTAATGGACTGCTAAATTGACTACGTCCACCCAGTCACAGCCCTCTGTTTAAAAAGTTTGAGGACCCCTGATATATAGTATTTCTGGAGTAGGGAACGAAAAGTGTTCAAAATAGTAGGCTTCTCAGTCATATGTTTATTTAACATGCCATTTCATTTTTCATTCAGTATTAAAACAAGATGAGTTAATAGTAATAAGAATTTATATCAACCATCATGGAGATAGTTTTGTGATTAGATGTAAAATTAAACTAGGAAGCAACTGATTAGGGATGTTCTCTCTTTCCATTCAGTTTCAATTAGAATTAGAGGCCCTTTCCATCTGAAACATGGTAGCAGACTATATATTCTGCTCAGAATCTAGAATGTACCGAGATCTGTTAATCAAAAACAAACTTATCTCTTTCAGCTAAGGTGCTAAATGATACTTTTTAGATTTATATATTATGCATTTTCGTTTCATTCTAAATTATTTTATTTTTTGTTGTTCTGTGTGTATAATTACTTTGGGTTGAATTGGAGTAATGCTTGTCCACTTAGTTTGAAACTATTTGGTTTTCAGGAAGAAGACAATTTCTGCCCTGCAGCAGGTCAAATGGAGAAACATGAGACTACAGATATGCCATTTGTCAACAATAGTAAAATATTAAAGCAAAAGTTGCTGGAAACTGCTATCTCTCCTATTAGTAGTAATGACTCTGCAGACAGGCATAATGGAAGGAGTGAATACTTTGACTCGTCAGATATTTCTGTAAGAATTTGTGATGTAAAAGACCTTGTCAGAAAATGTCTTTCAGAGTACAAAGAATGGGAAGAAAAGCTTTGTACAAAGAACTCTGCTCAGTCCAAGGAGGCAGCAAAACCCAATTGTCACTTTTCCCATCAGGGCTTGAATAATCTCAAGAAAGAAGAGAAGGAGAGTCCAGTGTTGCAGAAAACTGGTATCAAAAGATGCTTTGACTTAGTTGATACTAGCCCTTCGCAAGAACGTATCCTTGTGAAAAAAAACAATAGCGAATATAAGCGTGGTTGTAAAATTATTGACATCCCAGAAAAGCAAAGCACAAGTTTGACAGCTGAAATCTGTTGCTTAAAACTTGAAGGGTGCATGCAAGAGAGCTGCCCAAAGGAAAGTCAAACAAAGGATTCAAATTGTTTGGAAGAAAATAAAGGGAAGAAATCAGGAACCCCTTTAATAGCTAAAAATCTTATGAATGAACTAGATGCAGATTATGAAAAGGATGGGAAACATACAAACTCCAGTTTCGTAAGCATTGGTGATGAAAAGCCTTTAGCAAGCATGAGCATAGACTCTGATTTATCCCTTCCAGAGATCTCTGTTACAGAGAACCATTTAGAAAAACCCACACTTGATTTAAGTGGGAACATTAAAGATGTCCCCCTTGAGGAATCCAAATCAGAAATGATGTTAACATTACCTTGCTGTTCCCAATGGGAAATCAGAGATGAGCCAATGCTGCCTGTCCGGGAAAGCAAATCCCTAGATCGCAATCAAGATAAGAGTTTGAAATATATTACAAACAAGCACAGCAGTGTTCACTCTTCACCAATGGAGATGCTAAAAGCACTTAAAAAAAATATTGTTGCCTTCCGAAGTTACAATAGTTCTATTAATATGTCTAATATGACTGAGCCTTCAAAAATCAGTATGATATCTATAGAAGGAATGAATATCTCTGCCTGCAGTGGTTCTTATCCAATGACCATTACACCTGCACAAAAAGGAACACCCTACAGGATATATCAGGTAGGTACTGAATGAACAGATTGAATATACAATAGAGCATTATAGGACATTTCTATATACAGTAAAGAGTTGCCTTAGATCCCGCTGGGCAATAGAGGCAAAAATCCCGCTATTGATAAAAGTTTCATGATATTTGCAAAGGTAGTCATAATGGGTAACTCAACTTTAGAACCATGTTTCTTGGATATTCAAAGTCTCTTTTTGTTGGCCTTCCCTGGTAAATCAGACTAGATGAACTAAATCTACTGTATCATAAGGCTACATTAATAGAGTCTTGTGGATCTGAAAGTACAAATTTTTCCAATCTATTCTTTTTTAAGGTGCCATTTTTTAATCTCTTCTTTGATTTCTTTCTCTGACCTTTCATTGGCTTGTTCTCTGCTCCTAGAACTTTCACAAAGATCCTTACGGCCTTACTAGCTCAACTTCGCTCTATTCCCATCGGAATTCAGAGCTATCTAGATGATATCCTTATACAAAATGATAATCTCAGGACCGAACAGGATGTCCACACTACCATTCGCACCCTAGACCAGCATAGGTTCTTAATTAACTATCCCAAGAGTCAGCTGGTCCCAACTAAGAGGCTACAGTATTTAGAGGCTGTTATCGACACAACCTTGTTTCAGATGTTCCTTTCAGAGGACAGGCGAATTAGCATTAGTGATCTTGTCATCCAGATCCAGCAGCAAAATTCGTTCTCTATCGCTACTCTATCACAACTATTGGGAAAATTTATTTCCTGCATAGCCATTGTCCTGTGGGCCAGATTACATTCTCGGCCACTTCAATGGTTCTTGCTCCCAGCGCAGAGACAGGGTCAGAGTGATTCTCCGAATCAGGTCCAACTCCCGGTAGCAGTCTTACAATCATTAAACTGGTGGAGGTCCCAGGCATTAGAGAAGGGCTGTCCCCTGAGGTCCCATCCATCAGTGACAATTACCACAAACACCAGTCTTTCAGGATGGGGTGCCCATATGGGAAGAGACATGGCACAGGGCAAGTGGTCAGAGGCAGAACAGCAACTGCTTATTAATTTATTAGAGCTCAGGGCCATCCAATTAATGTTACTTCATTTTGAGAACGCGATATATGGGCAAACAGTCCTAATACAGATAATGTGGCTGCAAAGGCCCATATAAATCACCACGGGGGCTCTAGGTCCTGCTCTCTTATGGCTGAAGCCTGGGAGTTTTGTCGATGGGCCGAAGAACATCTCATAATACTTCAAGCGTAGCATATATCTGGCACTCAAAACATTAAGGCTGACTGGTTGAACCGCGCCCATATAGATCACTCTGAATGGCAGCTCAACCCAGTTCTGTTCCAAATGATTTCATCCCGTTTCGGTACACCATCCCTGGACTTGTTCACATCGCACGACAATACCCAACTTCCGAGGTTTAACACCCGATATTTTCATCCTCGGGTGGAGGCCAAGGACTCCCTCAGATCACCTTGGCCCCAGGGCCTGCTCTATGCATTCCCTCCTCTTCCTCTTATTCCTTCAGTCATATGGAAGATCTTGGAGGAAGAGGCGGAGGTGGTATTCATAGCGCCACATTGGCCAAGACGACCTTGGTTCTCGGACCTGGTCTCTCTTTCCATAGCGAGGCATTGGCACCTGCCTCTGCAACATCTGTCACTCAGCCAGGGTCAGATACTACATCCAGATCCAGCTTGGTTCCGCCTAACCGCCTGGAGGTTGAGCAGCAAGCATTACTGAAGCACAGAATCCCGGAAACGGTCATCAACACAATACAAGCTTCCAGGTGCCCTTCAACGAATAGAATTTACCAAGCAACTTGGGCCACCTTCGCAGAGTGGTGTACAAGGACATGGATAGAGCCTACGGCTGCTTCCATTCCCCAGATCCTTTTATTTCTCCAGGCAGAAAAGGGGTTTTCTCCTAATACTCTCCTTAGGCAGGTTGCAGTCTTAGCAACTGTTCTTCACTCGGGGAAGAGACAGACTCTGTCAAATCATCCATTGATAAAGAGTTTCTTGAAGGGTGCTACTAATCTCCGTCCTCCAGAGTACATAGATTTCCCACTTGGGACTTGTCCAAAGTACTAAAGGCCCTCACCAAAGAACCTTTCGAACCCTTGAGAACGTCTTCATTGCGATACCTTTCATTCAAGGTACTTTTTCTAGTCGCCATCACTTCAGCTCAGAGAATCTCTGAGTTGGCGGCTTTATCAATAAGGCAAGATTTATGTATCTTCCATTCCAATCATGTGGTTCTCAGATTATATCCCACCTTTTTACCAAAAATTAATACTCCTTTCCACAGGACGCAGGAGTTAATTCTACCAAATTTTTGCCCAAACCTTTCCCATCCCAAAGAAAAAGAATGGCTTACCCTGGACGTTCGCAGGGCTTTGTGAATTTACACTAAGCGCACTGCTTCATTCAGAAAAACAGACCTTGTTTGTAAATTTTTACCCAGCCTCTATGGGTTCTAAGGCTGCTGCTTCTGCCTTGGGTAGGTGGATTAGGGCATGTATTGCCAAATCTTATGAGGCTCAAAATTTGCCTATCCCAGGTCAATTACGGCTCATTCAACCAGGAGTGCAGCCACCACAGTTGCCTGGACCACACAATCTTCTATAGAGGAAATTTGTAGGGCAGCCACTTGGTTGTCCCCTTCTCCCTTTATTAAACATAAGCTGGACATTTTTTCCTCTGCAGATGTGGCCTTTGGCTGAAGAGTTTTACAACAGATCCGCTTGGCCTCAGACCCCTAGTATAACATTTTTTATGCCCTCCCTGGGACAATTAGCTTTGGTAAGTCCCAGTCATTGGAGTCTATGCTTCCCCCACAATGGAGAAAGGACGTTGGCTTACCTGATACGTTCCTTCTCATTGTGGGAAGCATAGACTCCAAACGCGCCCATAGAACATTCAACATTTCAGAGGGTACAGATGGTAGGGAGGAGTTAGAATTCTCGTTACAGGTGCTCCAGCAGTCGATCATCTCCTTTGCCAAAAACACTGGTAAGATACCAGAGAGGCGAGGCTTTTATACAAATTCGACTCAGTCACATGATTTCACCTGACCAATAACCCAGTCATTGGAGTCTAGGCTTCCCACAATGAGAAGGAACGTATCAGGTTAGCCAACGTCCTATCTCAGTGAAATACACCATTTGACAAAACTTTTCTATTGGATAAAATTATATCAAAAATTATTATAGAATTTCTGTAGCACCAATACAAACTTTAGGCATTTTCATATTAAAGTTGTTTAAAAAGTCACCAATGTTAGTCTGAAAATAGTTGTATATTAGTATTATACCCATTTCTAGAGGATGAAACTTCAATAAATATAGAGAGAAAATTTCTGTAATTTAATTTATTTTTTATTGATCGGTAGACTTAAATCTTGTTTTTACCGGATTCAGTGTAATTCAGTGTATTCAAATTTCTCCATTTTTTTCAATGCTACTTGAGACCACAAAGAACAGATGAAATAATAGCATATAAGAAGTGTAGATTTCATTTTTTTAAAACAGACAGTTTTTACTATACTGGATATAAGGTAGCAAATAGAAGCATTTTTAACATGAATTTACATGAATTGCATATAAAAATAAGGGCATAGAGGGCACATTGCAAAATAAAGTGAAAGATTAAACATCATTTCTATCAGCCTTCTCCAATTTGGACCCCTCAACTGTTCTGGGATTACAATTCCCAGAATACTAATTTTGTACAGCTCGTAACTGTATAGATTAACAAATATGATGATTGAGATGCTAAAATGGAGAAAGGTTGGGGGTGCTTGATTTAGGCTTTCAGAAAACCCTGCAATATTCCTTTTGTTTAACATTTATCTTTTTAACCTTAATACTGAATTGAGATTTTTGTAATCCACCAAGAATCAATGAGTTAGAACAGTGTAGAAGGCTGAATAGTCGGTAAATAAAGACTGTTTCAGTTTTATGTTGAATATATAGCTCAAAGCTCAAAAACTGGTACTTTTCAGATGGGAGCTTCTCCCAAGTGACCTTAAGGATTTCATGTCCAGTTACCATTTACTGTTTATAATGAAACTTTGCTTCCAGAGTAGAATAGGCAGTTCATGGATCCCTTATCACTTTGGTCCAATCCATGAAAACTCCAGAATTATGCAGCCAGAATTAGGCCCAAAACAATCTTGTTCATAATAATTATTTTTAAAAGATTACATATGCATTTTTTTAAATCTCCAGTCTTTCCCCAAAGAACTGTAGATCTACCCAACATCCCTTGGATAATTAAAAGTAATAATAAAGTATAGCCCCATGCTTGTCAAAAGAGATATATAAGAAAACCTATTTAATTTGAGATAATACTGAGCATTTTGGAATTGAATAAGATGCTTCATTGCAGGTAAAGCAACTAGATTCTTTTTTCAGCCACTAATCATTTAAGTCAAGGAAAGAATATATTCTGAATGTCTTACTTTATATCTGATGTAATATTTATTTTTTTGCATCAGACTCCTCAGGGAAATGTTGGTACACCCTATAGGACCCCAAAAAGTGTGCGAAGAGGGGCTGCTCCAGTAGATGGAGAACGCATTTTAGGAACCCCAGACTATTTAGCACCTGAGCTTCTCATTGCAAAGACTCATGGTAAGTAAACTAATTTTCACTGGTTATGATGAATTACATGCTTTCATCACCTACATTTTTCAGTTTTGTGATAATAAGATTCTGACTTTTTAAAAAGCTTAATTACCAACCTAATGAAATCCAAGTTTTAATCTTAAAAATATTTCCTTCAATCCAGAATATCATTTGAATTCACTTCAATTTAGATATAGGTAAAGGGAAATGATTCCTCTGTCCAGTGGTGTCTGACTTTATGAGCAGTTTACCTAGCAATGAAGTCAACTATTATGATTTATTAACTGTTCTGCAGGGTGATATGTACAGAGTTAATTGTGGTTCATTCCATAAACAATGGTTAAAAAAATTATGAACCATTTGTGTTGCATTTTGAACAATGAACTAATTTATTAGGAAAGGGTTTTTTTTAATACTTAACAGTTTCATTATAGAAGTATTTGAAATTAATATGTTTCTACCTTAAGATGGTTCAAATAAGAATCAAACCATGAATTCAAATTTTGGTATGTTGTCTAGATGTTCCTAAGTTTGCAACACTTCAGAATTCATAATAAATATAGGATTGACATTTCCTTGTGTAAAAATATCTTTCATACATGTAAAAAATGTCAGAGAAGTTGATGTAGGTTATTCATTTCATTGATATATGTACATTGGGGGGATGTTACAAACGTATAATCCAGCAGTTATAACTTGAAGTAACCCAAAAGTATTCATTTGATTCTCAGAAATTTAAAATTCCCCCTTATGTATGAATAAATAGATTAGATATTCCTGTGGCTTATATAAAAAAGCCAAAAACTATCTTAAGGAGAATGTTTTCATTTGAAAACTACTCATTGGTGGTGAATTTGGAGTGTTAATCACATTCAGCATTTAATAAGTGAGTGCAATGCAATAATTATACCAACTGTGGTAAATGAAGCAAAATATTTACTTGGTTTTTTTTACATACAGGAATTCACACCACTGGTAAGTTTTTTATAGCATTTCGCAAAATATTAATTGTTTCCAGACAAGTATTGAAAGACCTACACAATGAGTTAACACAGTTTATAGTTCCAAAACAATCATTTTATTAGTCTAGTTCAACAAAAATTAAAGTATGGTTTACAAAAATTAACATCTCTAATAGGGGAATATTGGCATTCCTTCATTTCAGAGTGGTTTTTTTTTACAAATGCAATGTTGACTTTCCTTTAAAATATGCTGTTACAACAACAAATGCTTTCACTTTGTATTCCAAAGGTTATTTTATTCAATGATTTATGAAGGAGAAGAGGAAGACAATCATGAAAATTTCTTTTATTAGTTTCCTATTGCAGTGCAGTTGTTTCACACAAAGGTTAAATGCAGTAGAAATTTAGGATTTTGTGGATTTTGACTACATCTTTTAGGAAAATCTGTATGTTTGCCTAGGAAAATTGGCCACTTCTGCTGTACGGCAGATATAACTATAGGTTTTCTTGTATAGAATGTCAATGTATGAGAACAATTACACATTGACATTTTAATGCAGGGAATATTCAAGTTCTTCTTAAACACGCCTCAATAATTACTGACTAGAGTATTATTAAAAATTAAACTAAATTGAACTGTAGGGATAGGCTTTCAATATTTAGGTGGCTTTTTGCTGTTTTGGGGGGTAGGATTTCTAAGTAAATATGGTTGAGATGGTTCAGATGTATTTCTTGGTCATGTGAGTGCTTTAAATTATCCTCACACACAATGAGTGAATGAAATAGTTTAGTATTTATTGATTTGATTTGATTGCTGCCCATCCTTGAGGTGACCATGGAACTTATGGAAGGTTTTTATTTGTAATTGGCCAATGCATCCAATTTATCTGAACTATTATCTCTGAAACTTCAAGGCGATATATCTGTATGTGACCTGCATATAATTTGGCACAGCAAATGCATGTTTCACTTCCAACAAAATGAGCTGTCTGGGGCTTTGGTAACATAGCAGCTGGAAGATGCATGTTGCTTATTGTGGCTTTGGTACCTTAGCAGCTTTGCTTGCTTTTGCTTCTGATTGCAATGCTGAATTTCATGACCTGAAAGCTATCAGAGTAAAATCTTTAACTAGATATAGTCCTAAACACAAGAAAATATGTTACTGAATCGAAGCTTCTCACTGGAGTCTATTTTATGCACACGGTTTTTAAATAATTCATGGATCCAAAACAATGAAATTATTTAGAAAAACAAACTGACATCTTTCTTTCACAGTTCTGTGTTTATTTAATCTTTGCTATGTGAGATCTAGCTATAGTAATTGGTTTCCCTGTAAAGCCTGAGAAATTCAGCATGCGTGGTTTAGTTTTCTATTCTGCAGTTGGCCTCTGGAAGTCATGTGGCTTGCATCAATATGCCATTTTTATGAAGCATTTAGACAAATATTACTATAATAACACAGCGAGAGAAAAAGTACATAAAAGAAAATTGCTGTTTCTCTAGGATGTTTAGCTGTTAAATATCGTCTTCCTAGAATTTCTGTAAGTACAACATGATTTAATGCATTTCCTGGAATCAATGTTAATTTCTTTGAACTGCTTTTATTTCAGGTGCTGCTGTAGACTGGTGGGCCCTTGGGGTTTGCTTGTTTGAGTTTTTAACTGGAATTCCACCATTCAATGATGAAACACCACAGCAAGTGTTCCAGAATATTCTTAAAAGGGGTAATTATCACTTCCATCAAAACCAAATCCAAAGAATCCTTATTTAGTGTAAATATTGTGAAACTGATTTGTGTATGTATGTCTTTCCAGATATCCCATGGCCTGAAGGTGAAGAAAAGTTGTCAGATAATTCTCAGAATGCCATTGATATTCTTTTAACTGTTGACAGTGCTAAGCGAGCTGGACTCAAGGGTTAGTTATTTCTTCTTAATCCAGTAATTTAGAGAATTATTTTTAATATTCATAGTTTCAGGCTGCATGAGGCAGGGTGGGCATGGAACATTTCATAAGCCATTGAGGGTTTGGAGGGAACAACTGACTTAAGAAAAAGCCAAATCATTTGTCCTTAAAATCTAGTGATACAATTGATCACAAACTTGTTCATTGTAATACTTTACAACTAACAAAACAAAATCTGTTCAAGGACAACAGTCTTACTCCTTGAGTTCAGAATAGCACATGAGATTCTTCACTTGCTATTATAAATGTAAATACATTTTTCTTCATTTGCCTATAGAATTCAGAAATTACAGGATTGCTTCCTGGAATTTCCAAGTTAATAATAAAAGGACTGACATAAGCATTTGATAAGAGATTATGTTTGTTAAGGCATCATTTCAAAACTAAATACAGGTCAAAATTGGCAAACATTCTTATTGGTTATATTTGATTTAAACTTTTAGCCAGGAGACTGTTGAAAGACTAAGTCCAGATAATTAATCCAGACTGAATTCTAGAAACATCCAGAATCATAAATCAAAATAATTAGAACAGTGTTTGTCAACATTGGCAACTTTAAGATGTCTAGACCTCAATTTTCAGTATTCCCCAGCCAGCATGCATTAATGAGAAAGACACACAATTAAATCTAACACATGCTTTAATTATTTATTCTAGAGCTGAAGCTTCATCCCCTCTTTCATGGTATGGATTGGGATAATCTTCACAATCAGACTATGACCTTTATACCTCAACCAAATGATGAAACAGATACATCCTATTTTGAAGCCAGGAATAATGCTCAGCAACTAACAGTGTCTGGATTTAGTCTGTAGGATCAAAGAAAAAAAGTTGTGAAGAGGATTTCGTATTTATCATGACAAAACTTCCTAACACTTATTTTGTAACAATTTCAGTTTTTTTTAAGATCCGCTTTTAACTCAATATTTTTCTGTAAAAGCTATATTGCACTAGTTTATACAGAAAATAGCTCTGACCTAATGTTTTACTTTGAATACTGCACTTTATATTAATTGTATTACATAATGTAATTATGGTGTGACACTTTCCTATTTAACAAAAATTACTTCTCTGCTGCTATGGGTATTTCCAAATACAGGGAAATGACTGTCTTTGATATATCAGCTGTAACAGGGAAAGTTAAATGCATAGTTTAATTACCATTGTGCTTGTAATTATAACATGATGCCTCAATATTAGAATCTATTTGAAACTAATTTCAGGTCAATTTGGAGCTGTATGTCTGTATTTTCAGTGCAGCCCAAATAGAAATTAGTCTACTTTCAGGCATTTGGTATAATTTATATGATGGTTATCCTGCTGCTTAAACTCAGTATTCCCAGTGGTTTCTAATTTTATTGCTAATGTTTTCATTCTTAGTTTATCTATGAAAACAATGGCAAAAGCAAAGCAAGAAAAGGTTTAATTATTGCTATGTTTTTGGATAAATTATATTGCCATTTTAAATAGTGAAAATGAGAATTTTTTGCATTTCAGTGTCGAGAGAAAAAAATTGTGCATTCATTATTCAATATAGTGTAACTGCAATTCAGTGAAACAAAAGAGTGGATTATTTCAATTACTATGTATTTAAAACTTTGAAAATAAAAAATATGTATATATTGTAGCACATAGTTTCTTCTCTTTTAAATTAAGCACTGAAAATTACTTCTTTCAGATTGTATTACTGTTATAAATAATAATTTATTTAAATAAGCTCCACTTGAAATATTTCACAATTTTCTATCATGTCTTCTATATAGTTGCCCAAAGGAGCAGAGTAACACAGAGTTGTATATTAGGAGGACTTTAGGAATGGTTTATGGATTACTTTAGCTGTTGGGTAGCAATATTATTTTAGTGCTGTAGGATCAACTTGGAACAGAGCTTCAATCTATATTTTTAATTGGTCTGGTTGCATAACTGAAATTTAATGGATAACTTTTGATATTCTCAAGTAACTAAAAGCATATTTATCTTTTTTCTTTACCTGTTGGATCAGGACAGATTCCTGGCAATAAATTACGTATGATAATTATATCTAATTCTCCATCCTATAAGCAGAACAGTTATATTATGGACAACTAGAAAATATTGGCAATTTATCACTGCCAAAAAGATCAGAGCAAATGTTAATAATAAAAGAAGTATTATATAATATATAATACAATTTAAAATAAGTCTATTTATATTATGAAACAAGTATCTTATCCATGATATTTCCTAATCACTTATTCTTCACTTCTAATGTTAACTAATGGACATATATGAAATCTCATGTCTCCCTTTAGGCACATGTCAGTATTCACTATATATAAATTAAAAATGGGTATCCAGATCTCCTGTTGAAATATATACTGATTTTTCCAAACATAAATGCTTCTGTTAACAATTTTTGGGAGAGACAGAACTTTGTGTCTACCATTTTTTTATTTGTCAATAGGTTGATTGTTGACATTCAACTTGATTCTGTCTCCATTTAAACTCTTAATGTGCTTATATACAGACTGATATCAAAATTCACAATTTTTCTGGGAGTCCTGACATTTTCCATCTGGCCTATGATACAATTGGTATATAGTTACTATTTTGTGGGTGTTTGTGTGCTTTTGTCAATATTTTATCCCAATAATTGACCGGATAAGCTAGTGCATCTTTCTTGGCAAAATGTTTTGGAAGTGATTTGCCATTGCCTAAGGCTGAGAAAGATTGGCTTAAGGTCACTCGTCTTGCTTCGTGCCTAAAGTAGGATTAGAACTCAGACCACAAGTGTATAATCTATGCTTTAATAATACACCAAAACTGACTCTTACAATTATACCAGACCATTAACAAATCTTAGGGCAAGATACTATCATTCCTTTATTTGAAATGTTACTTTACAATAGATTAAAGTGATTTATCTTAAAAATTTAACTGTAAAAACATGTTCTATATAATACAGCAGAAGTGTTTGACTTCTGCAGTTACAGTATTTGTACATAATAGATATAAAGTTGATTTTCAAACTTTGAGACCTTACATTAGAGCAGAATGTTTTCCAATTAGTCTCATCAATTACAGTGTAGAACATTATTATCTGGAAATATGTCAGTTTTCTTTTTCACTGTAACCAGGAGGCAATCACTTTAAGCTGTGTTGTAAAATAGCTGAAGATCATATCAACCAAAAAAATTAGCCTTCATTGTTTTCTGTCATCTATCTTTCTAATTGTATTTAGAAAACTACCAGTTGTTATATCCTACTATAGATAGGATCTATACTCTATAGGCAGAAATGTAAAACGAGAATGCTAAAATGATAAAGTAATTTGGGGGGAAAATGGACCATGCAAGCAAGGATTAAAACAAAGGAAACGTTAAAAGTTTGCAGTAAAGGTTTACTGTAACAGTTAAATGTTATGCTTACCTGTTAAATATGCATTATCTATACAGACTGAATTTATAAACTTTTACAGAAAGGCAGGAGGAGTATGGGGTCAAAAGAATGGCCAATCATATGACCAAAATTCTGCCTAATTTTATATAAAATGTGAACAGAAATTCAATCACACTTGCATTGCTGCCACCTTGAGTTTTCTGACCATATCCTGCAGATGCACCTGCATAAAAAGCTATCTGTCTTGAAGCATTTACCCTTTCCTCAAGGTGACACTCGGACATGCCAAATCTGCAATATTGAACAGCTGAAAAATTTATTGTTTTATAAATTCCAGAGAAATAACCTGGACAAAGTGCAAACTGCAGGGGATGTTTTAATCCTGATGAACATTCATGAAAACTAAGCACCTAACTTTTGAATAATACAATGGCACCAAATTTAGGATTCCTTGCATCCCCCTTGTAGGGGGTGTACATAGCAGGGGTGAAAAGTGCCCCCCTGTGGCTGATGGCTGAAAGTTTCCTTCCATTCTGATGTTGAAAGCAGTCATACAAGCTCTTAAGACATATTACAATTATTACTTTTAAAATGAGCCTGCCTGCAAGTATCATAGTCTTATTCATTTTGATATATTTCTTCCAGTGTTGGATACAGTACAAGAAATTGTCCAGTCCTAATTAATCGGTGGGAGTAACTTAACAGCAGACTTGGTTGCATAGCTTTAGAAAATATATTGCTGTTAACACCCTTTTTCCACTGGCATCCATTTACAAATGCAGAACAGCGTCATAGAGCAAGTTTTTAATATGGAAAACCCATGACTAAGTGTTAATTAAACTGGATTTTTTTGGGAATAAAGACAGTACCTGCCTCTTTATTCAATGGACATGTTCGTAACTTGTATTACCTGCCCTGAGATTGCACTGAATTGAGTATCTTCTGGGCTGTTTTCATTCTTTATTAGCATTCTCTCCAATGAACTACTTTGAATTGATCGTGCTAGTTGAGATTCAGTTGAGCATTATTACACTGAGATGTATGGCTATGCATAGTTTTGTGGCTTTTAAAAACATATAATTTTGGTGGCACCTGGAAGCAAAATCATCAGCCTCAAACACTTAATTTTATTTATTAAAAAGTTACCTCATAGAGTAGCATTTAAAAATTAGAGTCATTACTCTTAAATGCAGTCATAATAATCCTGTTTATTTTGACCTTTGGGGGTGTACTGTTTACTCAATCTATTGCATGTCTAATCAAAAGGCTGACATTATAAAACAAATCATACAGTTATAGTACCATGGAATTTGGGGAGTGGGGATACATGCTTTCAAAGATTTTTCTTCTCTTTTCTAAAGACTTATTTTTCCCCCAGTAGCAACTGAAAACTAAGACATTGTACAAACTGTTCATCAGGAAGGTATTGTCATAATAATTGTAGTTCATATGATTGCTTAGTAGGACAGTTGTATTTATTCTATTAGAAATATAGGAAAAATGTCTCATTCAAGTATAGAATCTTCAGTAGTGCAAAAAGAAAAAGAAAAATGTTAAGGAAAAAGATAAGGATGTTTTAATCATTCCAGATCATTCCTGTGTTAACTATGGTATTTTTCGAAATCTTCCCATACTAGTAGTTCTTAAGCAAAATCGGGAATAGAAGTCTCAGTTCTGTTTTCTGAAAGAGAGAGAAGAAGCAGGGATTACCAACTACCAAGTGCAAACCCATGCATTTCTACTGAAAATACAAGTATATATATTTCTTCCAGTGGGTTTATTCCTCAAAATCCATGCAAAACGCCCCTTAATTTCTGTTGTATTTCTAACTAACAGAGCTAGACATTTAGCATTATTCCTAGTCTGCTCTTTGACATGTACATGCAGGACTAATAATTTAAAGTTAAATATATATCAAATTCAATTTATACATTTTAATCTTAAAACAGAAAAGAATTTCTTTGCAACACAATTTCTGTTGCTGAAGACCTTAAACATTTAACAAAACTATTCCAGGTTTATGTATATTCTTCCTTCTATACCTTCAGGTAGTCATTGACTTACAACCATAGTAGAGCCTGCCCTAAGGGAAGTCTATCGTAACTCCAGTTATTAAGCGAACAGTCATAAGTCTAGGACTGCCTGTATGTTGACTTGGGAAGCTTCCATTATTATTTTTAATTATATAAATATATGAATGGGGAAAGAAGATAACTGTTAAAGAAATGAACTTGCTCTTTTAAATTTGCAATCAACCTCACAAATGCTCCTTGCTTCAACCACAGGATAAATTTTATAGTCACAAACAACAAAACTGCGTTCAGATTAATATAGTTTGAACTCAGCCAGTGTGTCTAAATTTTTTCCCCTGCAAAAGACTGATGGATATTGGATAATTCTGCATTGTACAGATTATCCTTGCATGTATCTGTCTTTGATTATGAAGTAATTTCAAATATGTATCTATAAGAAGACCCTTTTCTTACACAATTCAATCCTTTATTATCAACAACTACATACATGTGTGCAGCGAAACTGAATGATACAGCAAAACAAGAATTCTGCGCCCTTGTGAAAAACCATTTCTCATTGTTAATTATTATAATCTGCCAGAATCAAAAACAGAAAACCAGACAACACCCAGAGGTCTGATAAGGATTTGTTATTTTCCACTTCTAAGTAACAGACCCAATACCACATATCAAAAATCTTTTTGAAGATTTACTCCTATTTTAGACATCTTTATGGACTGCTACTGGAGGCCCTGGATGGGGGGAAGGCTAGTAAAATGAGCAGTGAAAAAGAATTCAGAAAGAGAGGGGGGCGGCGGAAATATATCGCTCCATTGCTCAATAACAATAATGTTCATAGCTGAGATAAAGTTGTGTATCAGGTTTGGCAAGTAGGGCCAAATCTTGTAACTTTTGTCCTACTTACATTGGAAACCTTCTGCAAATTCTGTACTATTTCATTCTACAGAATAACAGAATTGAAAGGGACTTTGCAAATCTTCTAGTTCAACCCTCTACTCAATCAAAAGACCCTATACCATTCCGAACAAATGGCTAGCCAATCTCTTCTTTAAAATTTCCAGTGTTGGAGAAACCACAATTTCTGGAGGCAAGTTGTTCCATTGATTGTTCTCACTGTCAGGAAATTTCTTCTTAGTTCTAGGTTGCTTCTCTCCTTGATTAGTTCTCATCCATTGCTTCCTGCCCTACTCTCAGGTGCTTTGGAGAATAGATTGATTCGCTCTTCACTCTGACAGCTCTTTGAATACTGGAAGCCTGTTATCATATCATTCCTAGTCCTTGTCAGACTCGTCAATTATATTAACATGTCGTGTGATCTCAGTACTATTCCTCTTGTTGATGTAGCCTAGGACTGCATTGGCTTTTTTGGTTGCTACAACACACTACTGACCCATACTTAAGAAGTTGTCCACTAGACTCCTAGGTTCTTCCAACAATTACTGCTGTTGCACCATGTGTCATCTATTCTACACCTGTGCATTTGTTTTCTCTAGCTCAAGTTTAAAATCTTATTTTACTTGCCAGAAAATTCAATTTTGTTGGACAGGCCCAGTGTTCTAGTCTGTCAATATCTTTCTGAATCTTGAGTCTATCTTTTAAAGTCTTGTTTATCTCTTTAGCTTGATATAGTCTGCAAAGCTGATGAGTTCCCCTTCTATCCCCTTATTTAAACCATTTATGAAGATGCTGAAGATATTGGGTCCCTTGGGATACCCCACTTCACGCTTCCCTCCCTGTAGTTGTGGTTCCATTCAGGACTACACATTGATTGAAATTCTGCCCTTTTAAAATAGACACATATAAAAAAGTTCAGAGCTGTAGTCCCAAAGTTGGATCTTGACTTATTTTTTACACAACTCAGACAAATGCTCTTGCTCCTAATAAGGATTTACAGAGAGAATGCCCTTGTCAATTGTCTTCACTGGCTGATCTGGTGTAACATTGCTGAATAAATAAAAGAAAAAGAAAAGAAAAATCTGGAGAAAACAGATTGCTGTGTTAAGAATCAGTAGAAGTTTTTACAGAATTGTGTTGGTGACTGATCAGTATACAAGTTTCCTCCAGGACCTCTAGGCCTGGAGGTAGGTTATATTCAAATTCCAGGCAAATCTAGCCCATAGTCACCCTTGTTGATTCCCTGTAGTAGAAGATAGATTAGAAATTATTTCAGATCAGTCCTAACCCAACACTTCAACTACAGACAATGCTTTCCATTACTAGTATTCATTAATATGTGTGTCATTGTAACTTATAAAATCTGCAGATAAGTTACATATATAGAATGTATTAGTATCTTCTCACTATTTTAAATACATTTATTTATATTTTATTTCCACTTTTGTAACTTGTCCCATACTGTGGATGTGTCTAACAAACCACACATACAAAAAAACAACAACAATGTAATGAAACGCAAAGATTCTTAAACTTGGGAAACACTGTCTTATCTCCATGTACTTCTTGCAGAATGGGACTTAGCAAGTCCTCTCAAAATGTTTGTATTAGATGACCAGATTCAATCTTAGCTAGGTGGTGCCTGATATTTCCCAGTATAGTACTGTCTGATTGACTGGAATTGATCTTTTAAGGTTTGTGAAAGTGTATTTCTTCCAAACGTCGAAGCCAAGTTTTTGTATACAAAATATGCTTATTACTCTGATAGAATTTCTTATTTTCATTCTTGGGATAAGAATTAGGTTGTTCCTAAATGTTAAGACAAATATTATACCTTATTCTTACCTTCTTCTTCTTCTTTGAAGATATAAATGCACCAGCCACTGAGTAACAAAGGGCCATAAAACAGCAAAGGCTAAAGTACCAGGAGAAATCTCAAAGGGCCACCATGGTGGTTTCTAAATGGCATACAAAATTCATGTTCACCAATAAATATTAAAGTAGCATCTGCTATAAAAATTCCAACATTAAATATTAAAATGTCCCTGGTAAAATCACCTATATAACTCAAAAATCATAAATAAGATGCCTATCAACCATTTAACAACATTTTCACCAAGATATCCATCACTTCCCAAGACTTGGAATAATTGTTGTGCTGGCAAAAACTTTTAAGGATTATTGTGTAAGTTTGCAACCAAACTTGGTTCCCATGTTATTGCAAACCAAGCAAACACTGTTTTCCTACACTTCATTGTAATTTCTAAAAAGATTTTTTAAGTTTTATATGTACACAGCAAAGTTATATTTAATATAAGACTACTGAAATTGTCCTGCAATTTGAGTGTCTTATCTGTAAGTACACAAACATTCAGAAACACTGAAATATTTAAATTACTTATCAGCAACTGCCAATGTAGCAACACAAACATTCAGAAACACTGAAATATTTAAATTACTTATCAGCAACTGCCAATGTAGCAACACAAATTTGTTTCTTAACATACATTAAAAAATTCAATATGGTTTTTTTTGTTTCATTTATTTTTGTTGGCCATTTTGGTCCGAACGCTGGCATGGAATCTTTGTACATACCACTTTTGACTTCCAACTATTTATTTACTGATAGTTCGAAGTTACGAAAGCCTCAGAAAAAATAACTTACAACCTAGCCTCAAATGTTTAACTTTTATACCATCTCTTGTTGGCAAGTGATCACAATTTGGGTGCTTGGCAACCAGCTTGCATTGACATTACAACACTTGCAAACAGTCACACATGACTACAATTTGCATTCTTCCCAGCTACTTTCTCATGAGCAAAGTCAATTGGGGAAGCCAGATGATAAAAATGTCCCCCAAATCAGGTCCAGTCACTTGATGACATCATTAACGACGTCATTGCTTGGGGTCCAAAATTCCAGTCCCAGTTATGGTCATAAATTGTGATTAGGTGAAACAATAAGCACATTCATCTTTTCAATATAATGGCATTTGGAATGTTTTCTGGAATAGTTTCTTAGATAGTGGGGTGTGAAAAACATTTCTATCCTAACCTGTACAGTTTTAAGAATATCACAATAAAGATCAAAACTGATTTATTCGTATATTAAGAAGTAAATAAAAAATCTACCTTAACAGGTGCCTCAAGCTGATTATTTGAAGGTAGTGTTGCCTACAAACACAAACCAAATTGAACAAGCTATTTAAAAACATGTCTCAAATTAAAACTTTATATTACGGCATATCTCTGGGGATCTGTCC
The DNA here is from genome assembly GCA_017656035.1 of Myanophis thanlyinensis. Lineage (NCBI taxonomy): Eukaryota > Metazoa > Chordata > Lepidosauria > Squamata > Homalopsidae > Myanophis > Myanophis thanlyinensis. The sequence goes on from JAEANM010002142.1 coordinate 24,829, forward strand.
AGGTATTGTTTCTACTCACTTTATTAAATAATATCGCATATAAGAATTTAGCTCAAGCAATAGATCGTTTGCCTCCTTATATCCCTATTACATCCCAGAAATGTTCTTCCAATTTTCCATTTCTGGACTTTTTAGATAGTTCTGTAACAAAATTAACTCTTTCAGAATTTTTTTTTCACTTTCATGAAATAATTTAGATGCTGCAGTTCATAGAAGTATTAGACTAGTAAAGCTCACCCTGTCTTTCAAAAATATCTTCCGTCTCTATTATCCTTTTACTGGAGTATGTGTCTATGCGTGGGAAGTGGATTTCCTCAAAGGCAAAAACTTTCTCCACCCACTTGGGTATCCTCCTGGATGTACGGCTGTCATTAGAAGAACATATTGCAGCCGTCTCCAGGGGGGCTTTCTATCAAGACCGTAGGATCGCCAAGTTGCGCCCCTTTCTGGATCGGGGCGCTCTTCGCACAGTCACTTCTACCCTTGTAACCTCCTGTCTGGATTATGCCAATGCTCTCTACATGGGGCTCCCCTTGAA
>JAEANM010002143.1:0-25366 GCA_017656035.1 Myanophis thanlyinensis
AAGGGAGGAATTTCATGTTGGAAGTGGCTGATAAGTTCATATCACATCCCACCTCTGCCCCTGCTCATCGTATTCCTACATGAATTTAAATAACATTTAATGACAAAATGATATATTATTACTGATTATTTTCTTGAAAAGCTCCAAGAAAGGCTTCTAAGTATATGCAATAGGAACGTTGCCAATTGTGTTGGCACAACACAAATTTTTCAACTTATAACAACATCTACAGCACACTTTGGCATCTCTTACGGTTTATCTGGTTTTGCATTCTGTAATGTTTTTCTTCAATCCTTTAAAGAGATTAATCCCCTCATCCTCATTTAAAATATATTTGCTTATTTGACATATACCCAAAATATAATTACATTGCATTATCAGTAATAATACCATTTACAGGAATAACGTAAGTCATGTTTCTTTTTTTTTTTTTAATGTGCTTCTAGTTTTTTATTTTTAAAAAAATGCTTGCACTTTGCTGTATGTAATTCAGTTGTTTTCTAAAACCATCCTGGGCCAAAACTAAAAAAAAAAGTTTACGCTGGTTATAATGTGCACACGTGCAAACATACACACAGTGTCATATACAAGTCACTAGTCATGCAGCAAGATGCTAGAATCAGAGGTAGCTAGAAGACATTTGTGCCTTCTGATGTGGTCATGGCAACTGGAACACGGATTGCTAGTCAGAAAGGAAGCATGTTTTTCCTCTTCTAATAAATCCAAAGATTTGCTGGACCTGATCTTTGCGTCTTCTTAAATCCCTTACTCAATTCTTTTTACATCTAAGTTAGCTGGTTCTCAGGAACAGGTCATTAATCTTCACCATACTTTTAAGTTGTCTTGTTTTACTACAGCAGTTTAATAATAATAGCGGTTTCTCCAAAATCACATGTCTTATCTACCTTCAACATAATAATACTAGCACTTTACAAGATTGTTAACTCTCCCATATTACAGGACAGCAGTAGTGAGACAAGAACATCCAAGGATGAAAGAAAATACCATGGGTAATGCTATCCAGAGAGGAACCCTGAAACCACATATCTTGGTTCATAATTGTTATGCTGCAGATCTTCTTTAATAAGCAATCTGAAAACCAGAAGTCAAAGGGAATAACAATCACTTCCTAGAAGTACACCAGCAAATGAGGTAAGGGGAATGTCAACTTTTACAAGCTAGGCTAAATTCACACAAAAATATTACTGAATTCCTGCAACTGCAGGATCCAAACCAAAGACCTTCGAAGATAAAGCTCTTCTTTTGGCTTAAGAAAGCAATATGAACAATGTGACTCATGCGCAAACATGCTTTGAAATTTTGTTCGGCTAGAACCCCATTCTATTACAGTTAAGTGACCTCAATTTTAAACTTGTGTTTTCAATCAAGTGTAGTGTTTTCACAAGATTACCCTTGGCACTACAGAGTTTCCAAACTGAATGACAAATCAAAATGCTGCTTATTTTAAAGTTTAAATCAGGCAGCACAAAATTTATTCACAGAACTATCATCTGAGAAAATACACATATCCCATAATTTGCTCAACTCTTTTTCCATCATTTTCCAAGTAACTCCAAACAGCAATGCTTGTCAATGTATATAGATTGGCACACTATCCAAAATGCAGAGCACAATCTATTTTCTTTGTCACTATGTATCCAGAATGTAATGTGATGGATGTTCATCCTCTGGAGAAGGAACTAGTACAACTGCTGTAATCTGAGCAACTAGAAATGTACAGAAATTAACACAATACTGTTTTGTGAAGACTGCCCCACTGGTCCACATGTCAAACAACCTATGTTTTTCTCCTGTCCGTAACCCCAGTAAAATAATTTTAAACTTCAATAATCATTGCCATTTCAGAAGATCTTACATTTTTGACATATTAGACAATATTTGAAAAATATAGTTTTCAAATAAAAAAAATCCAGGGTTGATAGTTAAGTGAAAAAAACTATATTTTTATAAACACTTAATGTGAATATTTTGTTCTGGATGTGACAGTATTTTAAAATTAGTATTTTAATACTAATATTAATAAACATTAGAATCAATATTAATAGTTATACCTATATAAGAAGATATCTATGCATAATACAGGACACAAAAAAAGTGAACCTGGCCGGCTCTGATGTTGTTCTATAAAGGTGATTAACACAACATGTGTTTAACCAACTGGTTGTTGTTTTTTAATTTTAGCTAGCTAACCTAATTGAGAAAATTGTTGTAAAATTATTTTTTGATCCTAGAAAGAAGAAAATGACACAACTCTATCAGAGGCATATATACATGTTATCATTTTAGTATATGTGCTGCTGAAGTGAGCACAGGCATACATGTTATCACGTAAGCTGAAATAATGCCAAAAATATCCCGTCTCCAGCTGTTTTCCAATGTGAACTTCGAAAGATCCTACAAAATCATTGAATTTGTGAAGGTTTCATAATCAGTCATCCTATAGTGAAAAGGGCTATTAAGGTACACTCATAACATCAGAATTTTGCCCTTTTTCCGCAAAAGCCACATTACCCAACTCTGTAATAATACCACAAGGGAGATAGGAAAAGATTTTGAACCAGAATCAAGGAGCATATGAAGAGATAATAAAACCAAACAAGCTTTAGCTAGCTAGGACACTTTTCTTTTTTTCTTTTCTTTCTTTTTCTTTCCTTCTTTCCTTTCTTTCCTTTCAGGTGGAGGGGCTTCAAGTTAGTCTAGATGCCTGGAGATTGTCTGACAAGTTCCTAAAGTTTTCTTGGCAAGATTTTGGAAGTGGTGTGCCATTGCCTGCTTCCTGGGGCTTAAGAGAGTGACCTGGTCATCCAGCTGGCGAAGTGCATATGGCAAAACTGTATCTCGCAATCTCTCAGTGTCTAGCCTGATAATTTAACCAAACTGGCTCTCCTAAAATATCATACTTCTCAATCCCAGTAGCTTTCTATCAAATTTTAATGGTACAATCAAGAAAGGCTCTGGAAGATGAAAAATAAAATGATTCAACGCAACAAGTTGACAATTTAACAGACTGAAGAATGATGGGAAAAAAGTAAACAACCTGGAAAAGTCCAACTGAGTAATTTTAATATGGAAGGTTTCAGAGTTTTCATTGCTTTTACGAAGAAAAAGTAAGTAAGAGCAACCTTAGGTGAAGTAGCCAAAAAAGTGTTGTACTGGTATATAGATCTGTACAATAAAATGCTTAGCAGAAGAAATGCAGCATAGCAACTAAAAATACATTTATAGTAGGTAGTTTTTTTTCTAGACATATTTCATATATGCACTGGCTTGTTTTTTTAAAGAAATATGAGGGTTATGTAATAATGAATTGTTCATAGTAATATTGAATCTGCACACATCACATTTCTCATTATATTCACAATTCTTTATAGGTCTCATTTCCATATATTTGCTTAGCATTGTGAAATTTGGGGGCCTATTTACACTATAATGTTTGTTTATTTATTAATCATACTAATATGGCTACCCATCTCCAAAAAGTGACTCTCGGCGTCCATATAAATGTTGTTAATAAATAAATAAATAATAAAGTTACTGCAAGTAAAAAACCACAATTATTAGACAGTGTTGCAGCCAAGCTAACATGCATTTGAAGTAATAGAGGTGGTTCAGTCCTGGGAAAAATGCCAGATTTATACTTTAAAAAACAAACTAACTACCAATACCACTAAGATTCCTAACTTTCTGAGCCCCAGCAAGACTCCTGAATCAAGGCTAGAGACCATTGAATGATAAGAGTTGTAAGCAATTGTTTAGGTCATCAAGCCCAACCCTCCCACTTACCACAGGAATTCAGTCTTTAATTCAAACAATTCCAATAAATAATCAACCCAGGGTCAGCTCACAAAATGGATTTTCCTCATCAACCTAAACCAAATATTTAAATACCTAGAAGGAAGGAAGTTTTTAAATTAGGTCCACTTTGGTTTGAGCTATAACACTGGCAATGTGAATCTAAGACTGGCAAGCAGATGTGACAGAAAGGCATCATTAGAAAAATCAGCCAAAACTATGAGCGGCTGATTGCCTAGTTATCTATGATAAATAAGAATTTATTCAGAAGATAAAACAAGAACAACATTGAATATTATTGCTTTTGTATGTGGCGCCACAAATTACTAAGAGAGTTACACATGGTGACAAAAGGCAAATATAAGCTATATGCTAGCAATTTATTTGAAAAAATTAGTTGTTTTAGGAAAGGGGATGCCTTTAGCCTGGCTGTGTTGATTGAGTTGAGCTGAGATTTTTAGTTCTTCTGCAACCAGAAGCAGTACTATCAACTTCTGCCTTGATGCATTAAAATAAAATTAAAGTCAGAACACTATAGTTCTATTCTATTCCATTTTTTAAATTCAACCTATCAGTAGTATCCTGAAAGTTTTCCAAAGTTATACAGTCAAGTTTACAATGGCGGTAACATTTGTCAGAACCAAATCTGATCCATTTTATCTTTTCAATGGCACATGAAATGAAATCCGCTGCATTTTTATTGTTAGGGTTCATGGTGTACAATAGGAATACCTCAAAAAAATAATGAAATCAGGGTACAATATACATCTACAAGGTACATCTTAACTAACTGGGTCAGGTATGATTAGATTTGGGATTGCAAGATAATTTCTGGACATACTACTGATGGTAAGTCCGCCAGATATTTGAGGACATTATCCTGCCTTATGCCATCAGTCAATATATTCAAATCAATTTTTTTTTAAAAGCAACTAAGATGTTTTCAGTGCTCAGCCTGACAGAAGTCTATCTTCACTTACCTTAACCTGAATAATTATCCATCTAGAGCCATAGCTCAAGTAAAAGCCATTTTAAGCTGATCGTTTTTAACAAAAGTTTTAATACTAGAACTCTAGACATTCATATGTTATATTAACAAGAACTCTCTGCTGAACCGACTATTAAAAATGAGTGCTAGTGGCATCTTTCTACTGTTTCAGAACAGTTCTCTTAATTATTTTTCTCCATTTAGGAAACATGCAAGGACAAAAATTATTACTTGGCTTTCAACAGTGTTTCGTAGCAGGAATGAGTAGTAGCTCCAGAATTACAGCTACACAAAAAGTCACTTTGCAAAAGTTGTTCAATTGAACCTAAAGAGAAACACTCTATAAAAACTTTGACAGGTAACATGTATTAGTAAGCCTCCTTAGAATTTTGACACATTAAGAATTCAGCTCTGGTCAGAGATCCATTTATGTTCTGTAAGGCCATACACCTAAAGCCACAAAGGGGAAATCCAAATCAAAAAGTTAATTGCAAAGTTTCTGTAAGAATCTAGTTCTCATTTCATTTTAAAAAAGCTGATTTACTAAGAATAAAAAAATGACACAGGAATCAGTTAACTGACCCCGCCTAGAATCAATCACCCCATTAATCAAACCCATCAATAATTTTGAATTTCCATTCTTTCTAGAGTGTTCATACATTCAGAGTTTGTCTAGCTATCAGTAGTTTGTTCTCTTCAAGGATCAAGAAACAACAGGCGGATTTCTATATTTCTTTATTTTACTTTACTTTATTTCTTAAAGTTGCAGTCGAAAGTATGGTGGAGCAAATTGTTTTAATAGTTTTATGAAAAGACATGGAGAAAGAAAGATTTCAGAGAGCTTCCCTTAAACTTGTTAGAAAGAATTTCTGTGACAGCTAAGCTGTTACTGAAACCTTTTCTTTCTAACCTTTAACCCCAAGGTCACCATCCACATAGCTGCGTATTAACAAGAGAAAGTTCCCATGCAGGTTTCCTCTTCCATTTATTTATTTATTTAAAAAAATAAAAGATATGCAGAGTTTACCAGATAACCCTAACAGATTTCAAGCAGGCTTGTACTAATCAAAAATAAACTCCAAAGTATTCATGCAATGATTAAGGCTGATTGCCAGCTAAAACTTCATGTGTTGTAGGCACCAGCCCTGCACTTAGGGTGGTAGTTAGGTTAACTAGATTTTAGAATTCAAAAAGCAAAGAACAAGATGGAAAGTGACATGTAAATAATCTTTTTAAAGCACTGCAGTATTATAGGATGCATTTAATCCCAATTGGAATTTATATCCAGGTTAACTAATATCGTATAGTGCTGTATTGTTCTTTGAATATAGTACTATATCCTTTGGTTTCAAAATCAAAAAATCATCTTTTGAAATGACAGCATCCTGTAAATATTTAAATTCCATCATATGAACTAATTATGCTCAACTTAACCTGCTCCAAAGTTTTTTCTTCACTGGATGCTATCAGTCACAAATGATCTATGTCAACAAGATATGAATTCCAACATAATCATTTAACTGCCTCCATTATATACCAGTAACCTTTTCAATGAAGCTTTGGTATACACCATGAAGTAAGCAATTTTCTATGTTTTACTGATTACATAATCAAACTGCTCTATTTACATAACTTTTTGATAATAGTTAGGGATAGAAGTGCCTTATCATTTTCCAAGTTTTGTTCCTGGAAACTTTTAAGTTCTTTAAAAAAATTACTATGACACAAACTCTAATCTGTACTATGTACTATTGGTAATACTTTTATTTCATAAGCAAACACTATTCTACCTCAATACAAGAATGACCACAATTCCTACAACATACTTTTTTTTAAAAAAAGTTGTAATTTAATGCAAAGTCAAAAATCATACATTGCTTTTTAAAAGTGTGTGTTGCATGATTGTTGAGGTTTAGATTATTTTTTTGATTAATGAAGTGGCACTGATCATTGGAAAACCTGCTGTAGCTTATTACAAGATCTGTAAAATGTAAAAATACAATTGTACATCTGTACTCTTGAACTAAAATCAACTGAAGCTATTTCAGACTACTCGGAATGCACATTCTAAATATCTCCATAAATTGGCTTATTAAATACGATACGGTCATTCATAAGTGCAATTTGTAAAAACTGTTGTTTTTTTTAGAAACACTGGGCACAAACATACCAGGAATGCCACCAAGATCTACTGAAATATTATTTCACTGCTTGGAATCAACAGATTAAACTTTCTGCATCACTAATATCAATGAAAATATTTACTTGACTCTTATATAATAATGTTCATTTTACTTTCTATTTTTCCCAAATGTTTCTCAACAGCAGTACCAATTAATCTCTCTTCCCACTGTTTTATAGCCAATTACAAAATATAGAAGAATATATAAGTGGCTAAATTGGCTAAATCACATCTCACACCTAATAGTCTCATACTTAATCTTATTAGATTTTCTATCAGATCATCCACAAACTTTCTGGGCAGAAAAAGAGGGTACTAAGCAAACTCAGTTAACTGTTGCTTTCTTTTATTTGTCCATGTTATACTTTTTTTGAGAGTATGAGTGCCTTTATTACAGCTATGCATATTTATTGTTTGTCATCAACTTTAATAGGCAATCACAAGGATGTTTGAAAATAATCAATTTACAAAAATGATTTGTCTTCCTTCTTTATATAATGCAGATTGAAAGACAATGCTGACAAATTAGAAGTCTGACTAAATCCTGAATTCTGTTTTTAAACACTAACACATTTTCCCTGAAAACAAAGCAAGGCTTTGGTGGCCACCTGTCAGTCTGGGTCAAAAAAAAAAACCCTAATCTTCCAGTGAAACTACCACCTTTTTTTATTAACACAACTAAAGGCCACTTTCTGAAGAGCTGGTTTTTAATGGGTTTTTTTAACTTAGATGTTGAATATCCTTGCAAACCGCAAAAGAGTAAAGAGGAGTCAGATTGGTATCTTTTCCAAAAGGATGCAACTTGGTGTTCTGTTTCAATTATTTGGCAACAAAAAGAGTTTTTGTGCAAATAGCCCATTTCAAGCCAAAAAAAAAAAAAAAGGCCAGTCAGTATCCTTGCGGAATATACTCTTAGCCTGACCAATATGAAGAGTGATAGAAAAATCCTGGGTCCAGCAGAGTTGCTAAGGAGCTGATTTACTCCGCGATGTTTCTCTTGTTTATCCGCGTAGATGGCAACACCTATTCAAAGACGACCAGCCATTTCATTCCTGAAAAGGCAGCACTTCAATTTCCCATTTACTCCGACTCGGTGGGTTCCGAAGGAGGGGCAGGAAAAAAAAAATGATCGCGGCAAATATAAAGTGCTGGAAACCGCCAAGCCCGCTTCCCCACCCCCAATAACTAACACAGCAATTATTATGAACATTGTGACGCAAGCGTCGTAATCTATCCAGCTCGGAAAAGAGGGGGTCGTTTTTTTAAAAATAAATAAATAAATTCTGGACTAGGAGCAAAACTAAAAAGCCACCCAATCTATCTATCTATCTTGTACGCCTTTCGGACCGCAAAGGACACCATTTTTCCAGGCGGAGGAATAAAACAAAACAACTGCAAGCCCACTTTGCAAACGTCACAATGAAACCGGGCAAGAACGCGTTCCCGGGAGGGGGAAAACACGGCAGGGCTCGAATCGGAGACGGAGGAGGGGGGGGGGGCGGATCGACAACCACACACACACACACCCGCTTTCCCGGGTCTCCAGATTTCTCCAAGGATCCCACCTTCCCCAGAGGGCTTCGAAACTGCTCCGACGCAGCTCCTTTTCCCCACCGGAGCGAGAAAGCTCCCTCCCCTTGCAAGTCCGAAGGAGTTTGGGAAGAGCGGGCGAGCTCCAGGGCTCAGACCCCATCACACCCACCCGGCCTGGCTTTGCCATCGCTTCTTCGCCTCCTCCTGGCGACTTCCAGCGGCAAGGGAGAAAAAAAAACTTTCTTTCTTCAAGGGATCGGCTGCAACTACAAGGGGGGGGGGGGAGAGAATCAGAAGCGCACCAGGCAAGAAGTAGTAAGCTTCCCCGCCGCCTCCGGAAAAAAAGGCACTTCCCGAGCTAAAGCTGCGCCGAAGGAAGGGTCGCTGTGCCGGCTCCCTCCCTCGATGCCTCCCCTCCTCCGTTGTCTTCTTGGCCGAGACTTTGGCAGCGCTGCAAAGCCTGGGTTACCCTGCTAATCTGCTGGCAGATGTTGTCCATCACACTCCGTCCTAAGTAAACAATGCGGAGCCCAGCAAAACAAAAGACTTCCACTTCACCTCATTTAACGTCCCTCACTTCTCCTCTCGGCCGGAGCGGGGGAGGGAGGCCAGGGCTTGTATTTTTTTTTTCTTTTTGAAATGGAAGGGTGGCAAAGAAGAGCACCAACTTATTATTATTATTATTATCTGCGCCCGTTTCTCCCGAGCAACAGCAAAAACGGGTTCGGATAGCCTTTCGGTTTATTTCCCTCCTTCAGGGAGGGGTGTCTGCGAAGGACGGGCGAGGAGCCCTCCCCTCAAGAGACGCTCACTTCGCTTCCTTTCGCCCAAGGCCGGCGCTCCCCCCAAAGGCCAGCGCCATCCACGCAAGCCGTGTCAAAATAAATTGGGAGGGGTGGTTTGGATGGGCACCGTAACCGAAAAGTGGGAGGGCGGGACGCAGATACACACAAACCCACACACACACACACAAGCCCACACAACCACCACCACCACCCCATTCACGCACGCACACACACACGATCAACTGCGCGCGCTGGATCCGAAAGCGTTTTCTACGAAGGACGCACACCTTTGCACGATCGGCGCCAAGTAGATAGAAGGGGGTGTGGTTGGAATTAAAACACACACACACAAACACACACACAACGATCGCTCCGTAACATCCTGGGGGCGACTCGGAAGGACAGGGAAAGGTCTACCCAAACCGAATTAGAGCTTCCCCACAGAAGGTGAGATGTGACCAAAGATGTCCTCGCACTTCCCGCTTCCCCCTCCGTCCTTTCCTCCCCACCCCCGCCGGCTTCCCTTTTCTGGATGGCGCAGTGAAGCGAAAACACATGGACACTACTAGGACGGGCACACGCGCATTTCCAGGGCAGGGAGGAAGAGAGAGACCGAGCCCCGCCGCCTGACTCAGCCGGGCGAAGACTCCCGCTCGCCCCGCTCCTTACCTCGCCGTCAGCTCCTGTGGGGTCCAAGGGGAGCAGCAGCCCCCGGCCCCCGCCTGGGCTCAAGTCGACGCCTGGGCTCTCATGCGCGGTTGCATCTTTCCCCTTTCTTGATCGATCGGTGGCCGCCGCGGGCTCTGACTGCTTTTGCTATAGCCACCTTAAAAAAAAAAATGACACATACCACACACACACACACACAAAGTTCCATTCTCCTTGCACTTGTGACACATACACACACACACACAAAGCTCTACTCTCCTTGCACTGGTGACACATACACGCACACACACACACACACCCGCGCGCGCGCGCGCCCATACACACATACACACACCACACACAAAAACTTAATCCTCGCCGCCCTGACCAGAAAGCTTCCGCCGCTACTCCAAGTGAGGATGGATGAGGAGGGGTGTGTGTGTGTGTGGAGAGAGAAATGTAACAGCAACTTGAAACCCCCCCGTTCGTTTTGTGAGGGGGAAAAAAAAAGTCTGTGGCTGGTGCTGATCCAGCAAAAATCAAATAATCAAAATAAGGGAGGGAGGAGGAGGAGGGGGGGTGATTTTTCCTCTAGCCTCCGCTTCTTCCTTCTCCGTTGTGTTGAGTAGCTAGGAGAGAGAGAGAGAGAGAGGGGTAGGGTCTCGGTCTCTCTCCCCCCCCTCTCTCTTTTCTTTTTGGGCAATAGGCGGGGTCTCTCTCTTTGCAAACCAATGACACAAACCCACATGGACCAGCCTCGCCCCCTACAGATACTCCTCGCTGCAAATAGGCTTTCTCAGGGGATTAGTGGATCAGCTAAAGTACAAACAGGCGCAGCAAGAAAGAAAGGGAAAGCGGGGGGTGGGGGTGGGGTGGAAGGGGAAGAGATGTGGGGGGGGGGGGAGAAGAAGAGGAAGGAGGAGCGTCTCTTGCGCTGCACTCCACCTCTCCCTCCCGCTACTTTCGCGGTTCCAAGTTGGCAGGACTTATGAGGGAACGGCGTTTGGCGGAATAGGGAAGAGAATCGGCGCGAAAAGTGCCGCCGCCGAACTGCGCGGGCAGGACAAGACAGCGGCTTCTTTCGAGCCCGGGGGGGGGGGTGAACGGGGGGTTCAAAATGGGCTCAGCAGTTGGGGCTGCACCTCTGCCGATGCCCCCAAACACACCCGAGAGTCTTCTCCCACATCTGGTTTCGTGTCCCCCACCTCAAAACACATGGAATTGCTGGGTCTTTTCCCTGCCCGCACTTTCTTCCCCGTCCGACGTGGGCGGCTTAGTGATGTCTCCTAGGATAACCAACTCTTGGTTGCCTGAAATTTGTAAAACGAAAACCCAAAAGTTCCATTTTAATAAGACCGATGCCCGTTGGAAGAGTTGGCTTGACTGGGCCGACTCAGCATCTTTGAAATTGTAAATTGCAAGGAAGAAAGTCCCACTGAAGTCAGAAGAATGAAATAGAAGAGCCTGCTGTACAACAAAAAGCCTCAACAAAGTTTTTCAGTGTCCTGCCTTCAAATACAGTTTTGTTGAAGCTTACCTCAAAAAGATCTGTGATTCCTTGACACTTTTTAAACTCTGTCCCCCACAGCACAAAAAAACTTAATGCTCCAGGGATCTCAGGCCTGAACAGGCGAAACACTCTTCACCCACTCAGAAAAAAATACAAATGGTACACTCAATGCAGATAGAATATGCGCCTTTATATTTTGTTAGTGTACACATGACATCTAGTCAAATTCCCTTTTAAAGAAAGCACCCTAAAGTGTAGGGATTTTGGTTTGTGTGTTTTTGCTACTTTACATCTAAGAATTACTTTTTAGGAGAGTCCATTTTGAGATAAATGGACACAAGAATGCAACCTCGGGTGACTGATTATTTCAGGGGCTCTTAAATCTAAGGGATAGCATAAATTGGAAACCTTTAGAACAACACTGGAAAATAGTTTATTTCTTAAAGGATGGTAGGAATTTTGCCCTTGCAAATCACAGCACAGTTGACAGTGTCCCTCATCCTGTCTGAAATTTAAGGATGAGGCTTTGCAGCTTTCATTAATTTCAGGGTATTGAGATCATGCTTTAGTGCCCCATGGTTCCAGCTGGATGCAGTAGGAAGTATTGGGGAATTGGGACATATCCAGTTTGCTTTCACATCACCAGAAGCCAGCTTTGCAGACCAGTTAAAAGCAAGACATTTTGCAAATTTGGACTTCTTGTGGGTTGAATTATTGGAAAGTAGTCCCTTGAGATCTGAACATTTATTCACTTTGCTTCCCATGCGCTAGTATTTGGGGGAGGGGGGAGGAACCGTGTTGGCACATCAAGCCCTGCCTTTGCTTTGTCCAACTGAGGGCTTCCTGCAGCAGCTTTGCAGTGTTTCAGCACCACCCTGTCATTTTCTCTGAACCATGTTTATTTTAATGTGTGATTATTAGATCGTACATTCATCATCACCCCATACAGAGCACAGGCAATTTGAAATGGATGTTGCAGAGCTGCAACATAAAGGCCACCAGACTGTTGAGCCCTCTTCCGATGACATCTTAAAGACAGTGGAGCTGACATGCACACCCCCACCAAGCACTAAATTTGAACTGCGGTTTTCAGATGTCGAATGTGAGATAGGAAGAACAGCCAGACACATATTCATTTGACGTTTGAGCTTGTATTGCTTTCAGGATGACTGTTAGCCACACCATTCTTAGTTTTATCACAAAGATGTGGACAGGTGGTGATCTTATCTTTTTTTGCAGTGTAATCTAGCTTTCTTTGCTGCCTGTATTCCTTACTGTTTTGTCAAGAAAGAAACAAGATGTGTGGCTGAGCAAACTTAAATCCAGATGAATTTTCCACTATCAGCATTTGAATTTCATTTGCAGAACTATATCAAGAGTTTCATGATCAGTCAAAACCTAATTTAAATGTAAAGCGTTCAGTTCCAAATTTAATTTCTGGGAATCTTTCTTTTTGATTATAAATCCTCCTATGTTTGTCTGCCACTACATTTTCAGTCTTTTTTCTTTCCAGAGAAATTTGTTAATAGTGAAGAGTTTGTGAAAACCCTTTAATGTGTAGACTTTTGAAACAGCTAATCCTGATCCTGGGAGTCACTAGATTTGAGTACTTTCAAGTAAGGCTGATGATACAGCCTTTTGCATGTATATTCCATGGGAGCTGTGTGTTTAGCTGTGGTTTGTTCAATTCATGTGTTTCCCAAAGAACTTGAAGGCTTTCTTTGAGCTGGTCTCAAGATTTAGGAGAGGAGTTTTTCATGAAGTTTGGATCTCCTTTCAATAACACAAGTACCTTGCTATCCATGAAAGAAAAGGAAATATCACACACTTTAAATATCACACCAAAACAATTAGAAAAAATTCACTAAAAGATTCAGATAAAAGTTCATAGAGAATATGAACTTTTAAGTGCAAATGATATTTCATTTTCCTTTGTCATATAACAGTAAGTGAAAATGGATTTTTAGCACTCACTAGTCAAAATATCAAATATTGAAATAGGCTGAAAGTTATGCTGAATCTTAAGATTTTCTTTAACAAATTTCTTTCCAGATATGGATGAAATATGCTATCATAGGCTAGCTCATTTATCCCAATATAATTTATAACATATTAAATGTATGAGAAAATGAAGCACATTATTATAACATTTTATTTCAGCATTTACTTTTTTAAAAGAAACAACCTATTTATCTGTCTTGTTCCATGGACTTAAAAAATTTAAGAAATGGCCTGTTCTATAAAGACCTCCTGAAACGGTTTCTCTCCATCCCAGAATTAGACAGTAAGTCAGAATCAGCTATCTTTAAATTTAAAATGTATCTTACTTCTTAGTGAACACTATAAATGTTATTGTTGAGTAAACTTGCAGATGACCAACTGCAAATTGAGAAGTCCCAGGCTCAAATCTTCTTTCAGCCATGAGCTAGCCAAGAGGCAGAAAATAATCACTTTTCAGTTGCTTTTTCTCTGCCCAAAGTTATAAAATAGAGATGCATGATTTGATTTGACCAAAAGAAGCATTACTGAAATAATGTTTCGAAGCATTGTAATGATGCTGGGGCTACTTATTAGTGATTTTTCATCAATAATACATTTAAATAATTTTATACTTTGGAGTTAATAGTCTTGCTTTTTTTTTTTTTGATGACAAGATTTTAGACATTAGAATGGATTTTTGTAACCAGATGCAAATCTGTCTGGCCAATTGCTTATATTTTAACAATAGGAAAAAGGCAGTAAGAAGTCTTATTCACCAGAGAATCAAAACATATCCATGCAGGCCCAAGTGCTGATGCTGAACAGTTACTCTGTTGGCTGTTCTTTAGTTATTTGTTTCCTTGACTGTGTAGCTCTGGACTTCAGCCCTGAGGCTTTCTTATCTATTGAACTGAATTGTGGTCTCTCTCACATGCACATTTTGGAGTAGAAGCTGCTACAGCCTGTTTGTAGCAGACAATGTGTATATCATAAATGCAACGGAAGACCATTGTTTAACCATTTTTGATGGGAATTGGGCAGTAGATATACACACCAAAATAAACTCTGGTAAGCCCAACATAGGAATATTTTATAGTTAATTTTATATTATTTCAGGCAGTAACCAAGAAACTTGAATGTGGCTAAGTTACACACCCATTGAGGATTTTCCCAAATAAGCAATTGTTATACTCTATTCACATACCCTCTTGCTCTTAATTTGCTTACTGAGTACATGTAGCATTCGCAATGGAAACAGTCTTGAGCAAAAAAAAAACAAAAACCACAACTGTTGTACCCCATTTAAATTGTTAAAATGTAAAAATAGAGCAAGGGTATATTTTGTTATAATCTTGATATGCAGAATTATACGTGTTTATTTAGTCTAGCAATATGCACACATTGTACAATGTTCCTTGAATGGTTACATACAATCCCGAGTTTGGTGTGATTTTTGGTGTTGGTATGACTATTTGGTATTTAGTATTAGGTAGTATGCATTTAAAATCAAGGCTTATGGGTAAGTGTGCCTTCAAGCTTACTCAGTTGTTGCTTATTGAGTAAAGAATTTTAAACTTGTCAGTGTGGTCTACTGGTTAAGGCACCAGACTAGAAAACCAGAAATTGTGAGTTCAAGTTGTGTCTTAACTATGAAAGACACCTGATGACTTTCTGGATCATTTTTTCTCAGCTCAAGCCACCTCATAGAGTTGCTGTTTTAGGGAAAATAATAGGTGGGAGATGTATTGTATGTTCACTGCCTTGAGTTATTTGTAAAAATAATAAAAGTGGGATACAAGTGAATAAAATGGGTGCCCACACCTTTTGGGCTTGTGAGCTACTTCTGCCGTACCAGTAGCAGCGACGGCATTTGGCCCTGCCCACTGGGTCAGGAAGGTGTGGGTGGGACTTCCTTTCTTCACACGGCTCATGTTAGTTTTAAAAAGTTTTCCTGCCTTTTGCTGCACTTTGGAAGCAGGATTGCTCCTGGGCAAGCAGCTGGAAGAAAAGAAGCCATTGCTGCGGTTCGTGGAAAGGAAAACTTTTTAAAATGAACACGAGCTGTGGGGGTAGCTTCTCTTCTTCCAGCTGCTTGCCCAGGAGCAATCTCATTTCCAAAGCACAGCAAAAGGCAGGAAAACTTTTTAAAATGAACACGAGCCATGGCAGAGCCTTCCTTTCTTCATGTGATCTACCCACACGATCTTTGCAATCGACTAGTAGATCGCAATTGACCTATTGGGCACCCCAGGAATAAAACCAACCAACCAACCAGTATCAGGGCACTGACAGGTAGTCCTCAACTTATGACCAAAATTGAATCCAAAATTTCTGTTGCTAAGTGAAGCAACAGAACAGTGAGTTCTGCCTCACTTTACAACCTTTTTGCCACAGTTAAGCAAATTACTACAGTTGTTAAATGAATCGTGTCATTAAGAGAAATCATTAATCTGATTTCCCCCGTTGAAATTTGCTTATCGGAAATCAGTTGGGAAGGTTACAAATGATGATCACATGACCTTAACGACCATAAGTGTGAAAACTGTCCATAAGTTCCTTTTTTTCAGTGACATTGTCATTTCAAATGATCATTAAATGATTGCAAGTTGAGGATTACCCGTGTTACCTTTTGTTAGGAGTTTCACTTTTGTCATTTCTTTTAGGAAATTTCTAACCCTAACTCCTTGATCAACAGTTGACATCCATCAGGGCTGTCAAACTCGCGGCCCACAGACCATATGCATTACGCGCTGGCCACGCCCACACCCAGTTTAGCAAAGGGGAAAAAGTCACAATAGACTCTTGTGATGATGCAAGTTTGACACCCCTGATCTAGATACTGGTAATCACTTTGCCTTTTGAAACTTGCTTATTTTTCTGTCAACTATCTCTTTCTCCTTCTCAAAGCAAGGTAAAGGAAACATTGAAATGGATGTATAAGCAACTCTATTTCTTCTGGATACTCTTAACTTTTTTCTGCACTGTGATGGATTAGTGTACTTGGAGAAAAGACTGTTCATTTTGAAGTAGGGGGAAACTTTGGCTCAGAATGTGAAACCAGAAAAGGGTGGCAATGTAACACTCAGTTCTTCCTTTGTTCTACTTTGACAATATATTTGATGGGCAACTAATTACAGCTTTGTAATCTAACTTTTCTTAACCAGCTCAGATGAATTAAGTTTTATTATATTTGATTTTATGCATGTGTAAGATTAGCAGAGAGAAGGAAAGAGGGAAGGAGATCAGCACAACAATATCAAGCTGAGATCTTACATTTAGGTTTCATATATAAAATGTGCTCATTTATAAAAAGTTGTTTGTACAAGCTCTGGTACTGGAAAAAATTCACTAATTATAATAACGAGTTGTGTTTGTGTCATAAACCAAGAGTCTGGTATTGTGCACTTAAAAACAAAAAACAGTAAATCTGCAAGTGATTCTGTGCTTGGATGGCTTATAAAGCATATCAGTTTACACATGATAAAGACTGTGAATTTAACATGTGCCAGGTGAACTTTAGCACTTCACACATTTTAAAAACAGTATGCAGCCGTGTAGAAAGTGCCTCTCCTCAAAGCACTGAGGAAACAGTTGTGAGTTATTTAAAGGGATAGATATCACCAGTAGGGAATACAAAGCTAAATTCATACCTTCTATTAAGAGTGTGTTAGGTGAGGAGTGGAGGGAAGTTTGACAGGGCCTATTCCTGTGGACAATTGCAAAAACTGCACTTCGTAAAGTTGGGTTGATTATAAAGCTATTACCAGCCCATCAGTATCTTCCTGCTAGAATTCAACTGTCCTGTCTGTTGCCCTTACTCTTTGCCATAATAAAACTATTCTGCTCATTTTCTCTTTCTGTATTCTAATGCAATTACAATTTCCCAGATATATCCTCCTGCCTCTGGGAGATAAGACTTTTCCTTAGTCTTGTTCAGCAAGCTTGAAAACAAGAAAACCCTAGCAGCTGCAGTTGGAAAATTGCAATAAGGCTGCTGATAAACCTTATGAGAAGTTGCATTTTTCAAGAGGGCATGCAAAAAAGGAGGAAGGAAGAGGAGGAGGAGGAGGAAGAGACAACAGACAACAGACGACGATTCTTGAGCATCTCTCAAACAAGAAAATATAACTCTTTAACCTCCACCATTACATTACAGTCCCTAAAAAAAAGTCCAATAGTTTTTAGATATTAAAAATATGAATACTTAGAATTAATTTAGACACCCAATTTGACTTCAGCTGGTTTAGAAAGCATAGCTTGAGATCACACCAGGGAATGATCTATTTTAAGATTTTTATTATCACTGTTTTCATATATTCTTGACGCAATTTGGAGTGTTGTTTCGAAGATCGATGGTCAAACTCACACTTGGAAATGGAAATTAATTAAAACATTAATTGGATAACTTTAGATTAGTAGTATCTTTCACCCCCTATGGAAGAAAAGGATGATACAGGTGGTCCTCGACTTACAACCATTTGTTTAGTGACTATCCAAAGTTAAACAGCACTGAAAAAAGTGACTTATCACCAGTTTTCACACTTACAACCTTTCCATGGTCACGTAATCAAAATTTGGTGCTTGGTGACTTGCATGTATTTATGACACTTTCAGTGCTCTGGGGTCATGTGATCCCATTTGTAACTTTCTCAGCTGTCTTCCAACAAGCAAAGTCAATGGGGGAAGCAAGATTCACTTACCAGCCACATGATTCACTTAACAACTGCAGTAATTTGCAGTAAATTGTCATAAAATGGGACACAACTCACTTAACAACTGTCTTGTTTAGCAACAGAAATGTTGGGCTCAGTTGTGGTCAGAAGTCAAGGATTACCTGTATGTACAGGTAGTCCTTGAAGTATGACCACGATGGAGCCCAAAATTTCCATTGTTAAGTGAGGCATGTTAATTGAGTTTTGCCCCTTTTTACGACCTTTCTTGCCTCAGTTGTTAAGTGAATCACTGCAGTTGATAAGTTAGTAATCCAGTTATTAAGGGAATCTGACTCCCCCATTGACTTTGCTTGTCAGAAGGTCACAAAAGAGGATCACATGACTCCAGGACTCTGCCAGGGTCATAAGTACAAAATAGTTGGCAAGAGTCTGAATTTTGATCACATGATCATGGGGATGCTGCAAAGTTATAACTGAAAAACGGTTATAACTCTGGAAAATGGTCATAAATCACTTTTTTCTAGTGCTGTTGTAACTTTGAATGGTCACTAAATGAACTGTTTTAAGTTGAGGACTACCTGTACATTACCTTGGATTCCTGGAAAGAAGTATAAATTGAACAGTACTAAGTAACAGAGTCTAAATGTTGATTTAAAATGTAATGAAAGTGAAGCTGATAACATATCTTAATGGAGGTTTCGGAAACCTCAATATACATGTGACCATTTGTTGTAGCAACAATGGACTACTGTGCTCCAGAAAGTGTATTCTTCATGCTGCTATTTTGATCTATCTTTTATTATTCTTTTTTCTGTTTTACTTCAGATTTCCAGGTACTATTTTCCATATTGTTTTAGTTTATTTATTTACTAGACGTATATAAATACTGTTGTACAGATTCCACATTGTACTTCTTGGATGGTTACACTGCCAGGAACACTCAGGTTGTTGAGCAAGTCACAAATAAATAACTGTAAACAAAGAACTTATTTACTGATTTTTCAGAATGTATATTCAGATTGGCACTAAAATTACACTAAATTTAACTGCGGTGGGTCTTGTTTTAGCTTTATATAATGTCCTAGTCATAATTTATAATATAGTATCTTATGTAATCCCAACCCATTATAGAGCATTCAGCAAATCATGATTAAGAAATTAATTGCGTAGAACAATACATGAGCCACTTTACTGTGGATATTTTTGGTTGAAGACACTAGATTTGGAAACATTTTCAATATACAGCAAAGAAAAAAATAGTGACTCAAAAACAGGCGTCTGGAACTTCAATAGTGAATTTTCCTCCGGAAGGAGTGCCCCAAATGATATTGTAAAAGTCTGTAATATAATTGTTTGAAGTCCATTGCAGCAATGATCTTCTTTTGAGAAAGAAAAAAACAGCTGGGCAAGATTGTAATGTGTCCTAGGAAATTGCAGAAAATCACTCCCTTAACTCTTGGTATAGTCACTGTTCTTCCTGCTCAGGATTGTACTACTAATAATCTCACACGATTTTGAATACAATGTAGAAAGCTCAAGAAATTGCCAGAAGGATGTTTTTGCATTCAGTCAGTCTTCATATCTAAATACATATGAAAATGGAGGTGTACATGAACATAGACTAGGAGAGATTGTGCTTCAGTACATTGCCAGTTGATCCATTGCTAGGACTCTTTCTGAAACTGATGTTGCCTTAAATTCATCTCTCATTTAACATATTTTAAAAAGGAAGAGGAAACTGAATATTCAATTAAAGAAACACATGTATCTCCATATATCTGCATTTTGATACTTTAATTTGGGTATGTGCCTTGTTTATATATTGAATTTATTTTAATTCAACAACCACCACTGTGATGTTCCATGTTAGAGTCCCGAATCATCTGGCAGAGCCAGGTCTTCAGGTTCCCATGGAAGGAAAGAAAAGTGGGAGCCAATCTCACCTCATGGGGTAAGATGTTCTAAAGGCCGGAGCCACAGCAGAGAAGGCCCCTCTCCTGGATCCTGCTAGCTGGAATTCCTTGACTGATGGGGCCCGCAGTATGCTTCCTCAGCCAGCATGGATTGAGGGGGCCAGTCGCAATGTACTTATGTGTATCTATATTAAACAAAAACAAAAAAAATCTACCCACTGAAAGGAAATTGATTAGCTATTGCCTTCCTGGTACAGAATAATGGGAGGGTAGCAACGGGAACTATTTGTTGTAGTAAAATGGTAGTTTCACTCTGCACTGAATAGTTTACAAAATGTTGCTGAAGGGTCTTGAATGGTTATTTGATTATCTTATGCAGATTATTTTAAATGGGCCTCGACTCAAGCTGGCATGAGCATAAAGAAGGAATGTCAGAAGTAGTAACTGCTGATATACCTAACTCCAGTTTAAAGGTATACAGAATTGCAGTCCAAGTCAAAGAACAGGTTCTACTTCCAGTGCCATATTCCACCCTATGAAGACATTAATATATAATAGAGAGGCAGATTGGCAGAAACAATACCGAGGAGAGAGGAAATACAAGGTGCAGAATTATTTGGCAATTAACAATTATTTCATAGTGTCTTTGCATCAAGGAAACTTTGAATACATTCTGCAAAAGAAAGAGGGGGGAGGAAAGAAAATGAAAAGATAAAAGAAAAGAAAAAGAAAGAAAAGGGGTATTGTGTACCAGATTCTAATCTAGAAGTCAGCTGGGTATTGGTCTAAAGAAGGGTATTCACATGTTATGGCAGTGGGGAGGGGGCTCTCACTGTAACACTGAGTTGACAAACAATGGAATATATGAAGGCATGTTGAAATGACGGTGAAGCGGGTGCTGATTTGACTAAAAGGCTGCAATGAATTTAATGCATAATTAAAACAAACGTAATGCAAGTCAATGTTTCTTTTTCTTAGTCTAGTCTCAATGTGCAAATTGTAGTACTGATAAGTTTCTTTCTGACCTTCTAAAGGCTTTGATTTGTTGAAGGAACTGAATCTCCAAAATATCCCTTTAAGTCAGGCAAATACCAGCATTGAAAGTCACTTAGACTTGAAATGTAGGGGAACACTTTGGATTTAAAAAAAATGTTGTCGGAAGTATTTGTTTTATTTTTTTAAACTACTGTGGCCACTTACAGACCCCAGGCACTTAGCATTCTAATCCAGTTTTAGATTAAGATCTGTAGTGACTGAGGCTGTAATTGTTAGAGTTGATAAAGCACTGGTTTCATTAAGTGAGCATAAACTTCTGTTAAAAATGCCAGCAGGAGCCTCAATATAATGTTGCAGTGTATTCTCACTATCTGACAAGTGCGTTCCTGTTCAAAAGATAATTTCAGGGAGTTTTTTCCTCCTCCTTTTTCTTCAAATGTCACCTTTTTAAAGAAAATGTCAGTATTTTAGGATCTTGCTGATTCTTTTCAGGTACTCTCTGAATATTTTCTAAACATATTGTTTTAGTTGAACATTTCTGTTTAACTTGTCAAAGAAAAAAACATTCTTGTAGAGCTCACTCCCTTATTATTAGCCATTTTGCATCTTAATTCAGAAATACCCTGTTATTCTTCACTTAAGGATGTTCCTAGAACAAACTCTCATATAATCAGTTTGCTGAATATTAAGTCTCCATCTAAAATGGGATGGAGAATGATGGCCCTTTTATGATTTCTGGACTTCAACTCCCAGAATTCCTGAGCCGGCCAGGAAGTTGAAGTCCACAAGTCAGGGAAGGGCCATCATTCCCCACCTCTAATCTAAAGCAATCTCAAACTTTTCTTCTCAGCCTCATTGGTATTTCAGTCATATTGTTCTGCAAGGTGTTTGCTTTTTAAAATGCCACATACAACTTAATGAAGAACAAGCTGTCTTCCTTAAAATAAGCTCATTTGCAAGCATAAATATAGATGCTGAAGATGAAAAAGACTTATATGGATGCGCTGCTTGATATTATATCTTAATGTGATTTCTGTTATTGCTAGTGGGAGGGAAGTTATCGGTTACTTGAACCTCAAGCATTTAAAGCTAGTACTGGATCTGCCCAAATTACATTATAAATACTAGTGCATTCAAGATACTTTTTCAGAGTGAAAAATACCTGTCTACTGGACTATTTATTTCATCATCACATCTCGTAGACCTTAGATATAATCTAGGTATTATATCTTTCTATTATGGTCTTATTTTTATATATTATGCTTACAAGTAGAGTTAGAGCTAGATTTTGATTATATCTCAATGATTTACATTATTGTCGCAGATGTGCTTTTTCAAACAGCAACTGGGCTTTGTTTTTCCTTGAACACATTTCGCTTCTCATCCAAGAAGCTTCTTCATTTCTGACCGAATAGTGGTCCACCATTCAGTCAGAACTGAAGAAGCTTCTTGGATGAGAAGTGAAATGTCTTCAAGTAAGTCTTCAGGTGAAACATCTTCCAGGAAAAACAAAGAAAATCCAGTTGCCTTTTGAAAAAAGCACCTTTGGGACAACCATGACTTGAATGATCGAGACTATCCATAGACATGACTCACATTAGTCTAAAGATGCCTGATATTGATCAAATTGGAAGCTTTTCCTCAGCTGGCAAGCATAATCTTTTCAAGAAAGAGGAAAATAGGCATGTATACTGAAAACCTACTGAACTGAATCATTGACAAGAGACAGGAACATGCCACTGCTTCTGCCTTTCTACAAGTACATAAGTGAGCTTTGCTGGGAAATACTGCATTATTTGCAAATGCAAGCAAAAGGACTTGCTAAAACCTGAAAATGTGATCTTTTGATCACTCCTGCTCTCTGGTCATAATGAAAACGTATCATTCCTCTCCATTTTTTTCCTATTTGTCTTTATTTTTGAACAAGCCCAAACAAGACAAATAGCTGATGAAACTTGTGTATACAATAGGTGTAATCTTTCTTTGTGGTATCAAGTCACCAGACTTAATATTTAAGCATATACTACACACCCTTGAAATATTTCCCATTAAAGCTTCCAGATAAATTACACAGATAATCCTTGAGTTGATCCATTTGGTTTAAAGTCTGATGGGAGTACAATTTTGATAAGTGTACCAGGTGTTCTTAAACCAATAGATATATTTATCACTACCCCTCCCTGTCTATAAAAGCTGAACTTCGTCCAACTTCAGCTTTTCAGCAGCTCAGCTTAGGAGAAGAATCATAGAAGAATCAACTATACTTTCCTTAAAGACATTTTCAAATAATGGAAAGATATATATTTAACACCATCTATTCAAACATTTGCATTGGCACCCAAGGAATGTGTATCACAATTTGGCCATGTTTACACAGCACACTTTCCAATTGCTCCTCTTTCAGATATTAAGCACAATTATCAAATATAATAATTACATTCTATGATTTTTAGAATTCATGAGATGGATTGCTGTGTAAATGTAATGGGTGAATAAATAAGTCATATTCAGTTGCCAAGTTGGGTTATCTAATTCACATGACACAATAAGCAAACCAGGAATGAGACATCTGTTAACAGCAGTATGCATCAATGGGTTTTTCGTTTTACAAGTAAATCAGAATTCTAGAACTGCAGTACAGGTAGTCCTTGACTTACAACCACAGTTGAGCCCAAAATTTCTGTTGCTAAGTGAGACATTTGTTAAATGAATTTTGCCCCATTTTAGACCTTTCTTATCACAATTGTTAAGTGAATCACTGCAGTTGTTCATTTAGTTTTTAAGCAAATTTGGCTTTGAATCTCCAAAGACCTATGCAAGGGTCCTCTTTGTAGACTTTAGTTCAGCATACAGCACCGACATTCTTATAATTTATTTATTTATTTTATTAAATTTATATACCGCTTCTCTCCAGCTATCTGTACCTGAACACACCTGTAAGTGGATCATAAGCTTCCTAACAGAAGGAAGCAGCAGGTGAAGCTAAGCAGAATCACATCAGATACCTGTACAGATATCAGATACAATTAGCACAGCTCCCCCCCCCCACAAGGCTGTGTGCTTTCTCCACTTCTCTCTATATACCAATGACTGCACCTCAAAAGATCTATCTGTTAATGTACTGGATTTTGCAGATGATACAACAGTGATTGGTCTTATTCGAGACAACAATGAATCCGCATACAGATGGGAGCTTGAACAACATGGTGCGACCGGAACAACCTGGAACTGAACACACTCAAAACCGTAGATTTCTGGAGAAACCCTCCCATACTACCACCTCTTACAATACTAGACAACATAATATCAACAGTAGAATCCTTCAAATTTCTAGGTTCTATCATATCACAAGACTTAAAATGGACACCTAATATCAAAAATGTCATCAAAAAAGCACAACAAAGAATGTTCTTTTCGTGTCAACTCAGAAAGCTTAAATTGCCCAAGGAGTTGCTGATCCAGTTCTACAGAGGAATTATTGAGTCGATCATCTGCACCTCTATAACTGTCTGCTTTGGTTCTTCAACCCAACAAGACAGACACAGACTACAGGGGACAATCAGAACTGCAGAAAAAACCATTACTACCAACCTGCCTTCCATCGAGGACTTGTATACTGCACAAGTCAAAAATAAAATATTTAAGGACCAGTCACATCCTGGACATAAACTGTTTCAACTCCTACCCTCAAAATGACGCTATAGGGCAATGGTGGCGAACCTTTTACTTACCCAGTGCTGAAAAGTACACACTTTGCGCATGCCATCTGCACTTGCGTGCAGCTCCTCCATGTGCACTGCATGTGCACCCGCACCATCTACGCATGCATGCAGCTTTTGCATGTGCAATGGATGCATCCTGCGCTCAGGCACTCACCCACACATGAGCAATCGTGTGCATGTGCAGGAGAGCTCCAAAGACCAGCTGGATTTTCTGCTGCAATTGCGCAGATGCACAGCGGAGGCCTGAAGACCAGCTGGGTCTCCACAATCTCGCATGTGTGCATGTGCAATTGCATATGTATGCTTAGCTGGAGGTAAGTTGGCCGACAGCTTGTGTGCCTAGCAAGATGACTCTGCATGCCACCTGTGGCACCCATGCCACAGGTTCGCCATCATGGCTATAGGGCACTGCACACAAGAACAACTAGACACAAGAACAGCTTTTTCCTGAACACCATCACTCCGCTAAACAAATAATTCATTCAACACTGTCTAATTATTTATTAAGTCTGCATTACTATTATTCTCATCGTTCCATCACCCACGCACCCCACTATGATTATAACTTGTTGCTTGTATCCTTATGATTTATATTGATTATTGTCTCCTGGTATGATTTGACT
>JAEANM010002144.1:0-25365 GCA_017656035.1 Myanophis thanlyinensis
ATAACAATTTAAAATTACCAGCCAATAAAACCAATTAAAAACCAATTAAAACCAATTTAAAACCCCAACCGATAGTAATAAGCCAGACCGGCTTGCTGAAACAAAAAGGTTTTTAGTGTGTGCCGGAAGGTCCGTAGGTCTGTGATGGTCTGGATCTCCGGGGGCAGTTCGTTCCAGAGGGAGGGTGCCCCCACGGAGTAGGCTCTAACCCTTGGGGCTGCTTAAAAAATTCACTGTTTTAAAATTGTATTAGGAAGCAGATTTTATTTTCTATCTTTGCTTTTCTATCATTTTCTGTGCAACTTTAGTCTGGATATTTAAACTGAAATGAGTATGTTAGTAATTGAAATGTGCAAAATTCTTCAGTTTTGTCATTTAAATTCAGAATAAGCAATAGCCAGTATAAATTAAAAATTTACATTATAAATTACATTTTTGGCAGAGCCATAGTAGTACGGTAATTGGAATGCAGTATTGCACACTAACTTTGCTGACTGCCAGGAGATCGATCCTGACTAACTCAAGGTTGACTTAGCCTTCCGAGGTTGGTAAAATGAAAACCCTGAGAGTTGTGGGCTGTCAGACTGGCTTTAGCTACTCCCTAGGAAAGAAGGAGCCTTGACTCCATAGATTTTAGAGAAAAGATACTTTTACTAAAGATACTGAGTACAAGATAGGTGAGGGAAACTCTGAGAAAAAACTATGTGAAAATCATATATTGAAAGCAATCCCCATGTCCCAAACTGTCCCCTGGGTGAGAAGTCCAATCAGGTCTTGTTCTGATGTTTTCGGAACTCAGGTGCCAGGGTAAATTCCTTTCCCAGGACTGGTAGCCTTGAAGCTCAGCAGATGGCTCGGTTTAGCACCTCTGGTTCCGGTTAGTGTGCATACTCCCCAATTTCATATAGCATTCTTTCACACCTCCAGCATGCTTCCCCTCCCAGATGCTCCCTCCTGCCTGGTTATAACAGTTGCTAGCAAGCATCAAAAAAGGTGATGATAAGCAGCTGATATTCGCAAAGATATTTGTTAGCCCTAAAAGAAAAGAAAAGAAAAGAAAAGAAAAGAGAATTTTAAGTATTCAATTGAGTTCGGACATTCTAGGTTTGTTGGGATATTGAGCACAAGGAGTTTGTCAGCTCAAATGTGGTGTCTGTCAACCCATTTGAATTGGGAAGCAGGGAAACGTTTCTATGCAATCAGGTACTGGATCCTGCCCTTTGGTTTTAGAGAGTTCAAAATTTCTTTCACCTTTATTTATTTTATTTATTAGCATCACTTCTATACCGCCCCCTCTCCCAAAGGACTCGGGGTGGTGTACAGCCATCTAAAAACATGAAAATATAACAATTAAAACACAATTAAAATAGATTAAATTAATGGCCAATTAAAACCGAATTATAGAAATGTTAAAAAATTTAAAACAATTTAAAATTACCAAAACCAATAGAAACCAATTAAAATCCCCAACCATGCCAAATTTACTCCATTTATGTTAATAGAAATCACATTTAATTCTTCTTCCATGGTTTATCTGTATAGATAGGTCTTATTGTTCTCATTGTTCTTGGTTCTCTTGGCAATCTTGGAACTTTGGGTGTGGCGCCTTGTTGCTCTCCCTTTCCATTTTCGTTTCCATTCTTCTTGACTTCTGTTTGTAGGCTACCTCCTGCTGCCTTGCTCTGCTGAAGCATTTTTTCTTCAGTTGTTCCTGTTTCTTTACTCCTCACTTCTCCTGGCTCTTCTCCTCCCTGTTTAGCCTCCAGAATAGTAAAAAAGTCTTCATAAAATTTCTGTGCTTTTCTATAGTATCCAAACTGTTCTTCTGTTCCCTCCATATCACCAATATACCTTCTGGTATCAGCCATCTAAAATTCACTTCGTACTTAACTAGTAATTTTGTTAAAAATTGATAATATTTCCTTATCTCTCTCTCTCTTCCCGGAATCTGCTTCAGAACTGTGAAGAATCTGATTAATTACCAACAGATATATGAAAAAAGTTTTGTGCATGACTTTTTTTTTTTTACATATTATAAAGGGAAATATGATTTCTTTATCTTTCTTTTGGATAATCTGAAGTAATATCACTCAGTGAGAAATTTGTCCCAATTACAGAAGGATTAATGCAGGCATTTTGTTCCTTTAAAATGTGTATTCTTTTTTCCTTTTTTTTTTTTTGAAAAAAGAAAAACTGGAGAGAAGTCATGGCTCTTTTGCTTTTAAATAGAATTATTCATTTGAAAAATATTGTTTTCCTGTCACAGCATTTTGACTGGAGAGCTCTTGTTAAACAATTCCTTGTGATTAGAAGGTAGTTATCAATTTCTCTCCACCAATCCCCTCCCTCTCAGCCCCCATCCCTAGCACTATAGAGAGAAATGGAAAACATGAAAAACAAACCATTTTTTTTTTCAGATGCAGAATCTTTTCACTAAACTTCAAATGTTGAATTATATAAAACAAAAGTTTCATGGCAATTTTAATTCAGTTCCAGTTACAATACTTCAGATAAAAACACTTCAATGACTCACAGAACTGGCTCAATTGATTTTGGATTTTGGATTTGATCTATTAGAGCCTTCTCTTTTAACCTGTTAGTGTCTGAAGTCAGTAGGAGAAATTTCCAATGAATTTCAGTAGAATGTTTGATTGCATTAAGAGGCAATTAGTTCATAATTATATATTGCCTCTTTATAATGCTGCCTTATATAATAGCATACATAATGCAAAATTAAAATGGAATGGTGAGGGGTGGGGAAATAAAAATAGACTTCAGAACGTGGAATTGCATAAAAAAAGTCTTGTGCCATTTTAATCCACTTTTAGCTGACATGGAATCTGAAGGAATCCGCAATTGGAATGCAGAAGCCAACAGTAAATTGTGGAAATTGGTTACAATGATGAACAGACTTATTATCTTCCCTCTTCTGAAGCAACCAATTGCATACTCTCAAATAGAAACTGAGAGGCCACCAAACCTGTGGAGGAAAAAAACCTTGGTATCTCACCTATGAGACCCAATTAAGTAAAATAAGGGTAGATACATTATTATTAGTAGAAACTAAATGGCCATTGGCTAGAAGGCTTTGCTATTCCATTTATAGCTCCTTTGTGTCTTTGCTCTTCCATATTTAATGGCTTCCACAGTTTAGTGGCCTAGTGGGAAAGTGTAACAGAGGGAGAGGGACTTGATAAAAATCCCCTAAATTCAAACACCTTGAGTTCTCCCCACACACACACACACACACACAACTTCTTCTCTCCCCATTGTCTTCCAACATCACCAATGTTTTGCAGCTCCAGGAATGGTAGTCTTGGCTTTTAATTGTTACCATTATCTCATGCTCTTGTCTGTCAGCCAAATAATGAGACTCTGAGATGAAACAATTCTTAAAGGAAGTCATGTGTGTCATTTGATAATCTTTATTATGATGTTTAATTTTTTAAAAAGGGAAAGTTCTCAGGATACCTTGGGCTAGCTAACAGATACCGCTGTAGAGAGCTTTTTTTCTTCTTTCTTCTTCCCTCATGCCCTTTCCAAATACATACCTAAAATGTGGTATTTAAAGATATCATCTTCATCTTTTCTCTATTAGATTTTTCAATCTAAGGGCAAGCACTAATATCTTGCTGGTAAAATCCCATAAATTTGATCCTGAAGTCTTGGAAATATATGGCTGTGACAAGTATAGCAACCTCTGGAAGAAGACGATGATGATATGATTCTCTGTGTGGCTTTTTAAATGCTATGATAGCTTATCTGTTTGTACCTTTTGGATATAAATTGATGATATATTTCTATAGGTTCATTCTCACTCACAAGACATCCTGTTCACGATGCATTTAGAAAATAAATAATAAAAGAGGACTGTAGATTTGATGGGTCAGTAGAAATGTACTGAACGTATATAGATTTAGAAAATAACTTCATTAAATGTTTATTGCTTAAAATGAAAACTATTTTCAGATGTGCAAAAACCTGGGAAATTCTCTGAAATTAGAGGGGAACTAAAAAGGGAGATCAGACTTCAGGGCTCACTGGCTCACTGGATATTATGTTTAGAAATTATATTTCTAAAACTTGAGAGAGAGGCATTCCACAGCAATGTTTTCCTTACTATTTCATAGCAAGCTTTGGGAGAATTCTATTGCAGTCATACTCTGTATCTCAATGTGCAAGTTAACATACTTAGCAACTCTACTTAAGACTATTGCTTGCATCAGACATGGCAAAAAAAGAAGCCACACATCCCTGGAGTTACACAGAAAAATTTCTGGTCATATCACAATTTGCAATTATTTCTATATCTTCAGTGGCCTAATGCCACAATGTCCCAATATAAATTTCTGCTCTTCTGGAATTGTTCAAAGATTTTAATGGATATTCTTATTATCATATGAAGAGGGAAAAGAATGTAGAGTTCTTTGGTACTCCACTACCATCGTTGCACATATTCACAGTGTATTTTGTTGTCCCTCCACTTTTGAATCTGATATAATTCACCATCTTCTTGTCTGGTAGAAAGCAAAAATGTTTCATTTAAAGGCCTTTTGTTATACATCCTTTTTCCAGTAAGGGAATTCTGTGGGATTATTTTAGTCTATGAATGATTTGAATGTATTGGATCTTTCACAGACATTTAAAGGGAGCATCTGGAGTCACTTGTACATTTGTTATGTTTATTATTTTCATGGCTGTGTTCTGTGGTTAGTGCTATCTTCTTCAATGCATAGGAAAATCTATAGATAGATTTTAGAAATGTATTAAGTACTTATACTTCTTATAAATAATTCTTAAAAAGTCATCAAACCTATGAATTCATGCCTTCTTTTTTGGAACACACACCTCACAGTCACTCTAAAATTTACAGATGAATGGAAAGAGAAATAACTCCATATAGTTAAAATTAACATGTGGGGAAGGACTTGATTAACATTTCCACATATATGTCTATGGAGATTCTCATTCATCCAGGTCATGGTTGTCCCAAAGATGCTTTTTTCAAGAGGAAACTGGACTTTCTAATTTTTTCTTTGAAGACGTTTCACTTCTCATCCAAGGAGCTTATTCAGCTCTGCATAGCTAAATATCTATGGGGATTCTCAGACATTCAGGTCATGGTTGTACCAAAGGTGCCAGTTGTTTCTTGAAAAAGCACCTTTGGGATTCCCACATATATTTCTTTTGGGGAAGAAACTGAGTTCTATTTAATATTCACAGTGTAGTTTGCTGTTCCTCCACTAAAAAAAATTCCATTTTGAATGTGATATAATTCACCATCTCTTTGTCCGGTAGAAAGCAAAAACAGTTCGTTTAAAGGAAGCCATTGGACTTTAATCTTTTGTCATATATCTTCTTTCCAATAAAGGATTCAATGGGATTATTTTAGTCTGTGAATAATTTTAATATACTCGACTTGTTCCTAATTGGTTTTCAGGATTTAAAGACATTAAACATCTGAAGTCATTTGTACATTTGTTGTGTTTATTACTTTCATGACTGTGTGTTGTGATGAGTGCTATCTTCTTGAATGCACAGGAAAATCTGTGTGGAAATGTGTTAAGTACTTTTACTGCACAGTAAAATAGATTATCATCTCTTTAGAACTCCTATGATTCTCAGTTAGTTCTGCCAATCACTCTGATTCACCTTTAGCTAAATGATTCTATAACAAATATTAGGCTGCAATTATTTTATTCAAGGCTGAAATGTTAACAATTAACTTTTAAGGAACACTTGTGTCCATCCTGCTTCCCAGATGTTTTTTGGAGTTTCTTCAGCTTTCTATATGTTCTATATGCACTGCCCTGATTTCATTTGAATCAGGTACCTTAGGTGAATTTCTGATACCTTAGGTGAATATAATCGCTGGGTTCCCTAATCCCTTCCCTTCCTTTCCTTTCCCTTCCTCCTTTATTACAAAGAACTAGATTGGTGGGATTTGGTTCCATTTGTTTAATTAATTAATTAGTAATGGCAACAGCAACAACATAATATTCCTTGGGCAAATCTAAATGTAATTCTGAAACTCATCTAAAGGTATATTGCAGAGGATAGCAATTACCAGAGCAATAGAAAGAATGCCACAAGTTTCAGCGAAATGTTTAATACTTGCAATTACCAGGTGAAATTAACTCAGCATTTAAAAGACTTTCTAGTCATATCTTTCAAAGTAAATTGAAAAGGACATAATAGCTGACATTTAGCACAATATTTTCTCTGTTTGAGTGGGCACATTAGAAAACACTGAACATACATAGACTTAAGCATAGTGTTTAATTCAAGAAATATAAACATTTTTCTTTTTCCCATTGTTTTAGAGCATATTTGCAGGCCTGTCAATATTCACTTATTCTGCTCTTTGATTTTTCATTGTCCCATGGTACCATTCCAACAAAGATACATGTTGTGATTTCTGTATCTTGATCCATGCCTTTTGGATGCAGAGATATTTATACAAACATACACCATAATATGTGGTACCATGAGATCGTGGGTCATCTTGACTCAAAAAAGATTTAAAAAAAATAATTTGAGAGTCTATGGGATGTGGAACTCCTTTGTGTGATTTCCTTACTTAATTATTTGGTCTGGTATAGTTCAGTTTCCAAAGGCTAGTCTATCAAACTTCTCCCATTATTCTACAATTTCAAAAAAAATTAAAAATGGTAACAAGACTTGCAATGTAATGAGAAATATGCCAACTGAAATATCACTGTATTCTGATCTGCATACTATCAAAAAAGTGTGATTTAGGCCAGTGTAAACCAATTTTTTTGTCTAGCATTTTTATTCCCGAGGCCAAATTTTGGGCTAGTCATCTCCATTAAGGGCAGCATATAGAATATATAAAATATATAACAGTACCTTGAGCAACACACTATTTGAAATTATAATCATTGCAGCATCCCCATGGTCACATAATCAAAATTCAGATGCTTGGCAACTGTCTCATATTTATGACAGTTGCACTGTCCCAGGGTCATGTGATCCCTTTTGCGACCTTCTGATGAGCAAGGTCAATGGGGAAGCCAGATTCACTTAACAACCATGTTACTAATTTAACAACTGTAGCCATTCATTTAACGACTGTGGCAAGAAAGGTAATAAAATGGGAGCAAAACTCACTTAACGAATGTCTCACTTAGCAACAGAAATGTTGAGCTTGATTGTGGTCACATGTTGAGGACTACCTGTACATGCAAGATCTAGAGTGATGAGGAAAAATTTCAGATTTTTCTGAAGTTTCTACTTTAATTTCAAAAAAGAAGGAGAGACTCAGAGGACATGGTACCAAAAAAGAAAGAAACCCATTCAAGTCAAGATAAATGCTGAGGTTAATATTAGTGGTACTTATATAAGATTCTCCCAATGATATCTGGCTACAAAACATATTGCAGGAAAATTAACCTCCCCGGAAGGAACAAGTTTTACTGACTGGCTTCTTATCTTTCTGTTTAGTGTTGATTTATTTTAAAACATGCTCTAATGTATTTTGAAATTCAGTTGATTTTTTTCCCCCTCAGGTTGGGATATAATTATTTGAAGATCATTTGAATTCATCACCACTAGAACCATGGAAAATTAGATAAGAACCATTTCAGGTTAAGCATTTGCTGCTGTGTTTCATGGGAAGAGTCAGCCTTTAATTCATCTCAAATTCTAGATGAGTTCCTGTAACAAAATCTACCCAAATCTTCCCTCTGGCAAAGTCTGCTTTGTTTCCAGAGCAGCTGACAATGTTGCTAGGTTTTTTGTTTTTTTGTTCATCACACAAGCATTTGCTTGGCCTTGCTGATGTTTCTAGCTCCAATTCAGAGAATGTGTGTGAAGAGATAGAGAAGTTCTCTTTCCCATTTCAGGGTAAAATATATTATATTATCTGATAAAGGAAATGGGTGGGAGGAAAAGAACTTTGATCTGCTCAGTTGATCAAAGACCCCATAAATTACAGAGCTCCATATAAATATTCCCGCAGGGATGGGAAAAGAATCAAATGGCTTTTCATCTTAGTCTTCATCTCTACTGGTTTTATATTTTTAGTTTCAGAAGCTTTGTTCATTTTTAATGATTAGGGTACAGGAGAGCAAAGAAAAGGCTGTGTGCCAATTCTTATAGATGTTTTTTTTTTTTAAATCATCAAACTTGTGAATACAAGGCCTTCTATTTTGAAACATGTACCTCACACTCACCTTAAGATTTACAGATGAGTAGAAAAAGAAATAACTCTGTATGGTAAGATTAATATGTTGGATTGATACAAGGAAGGACTTGATTAACATTCCTACATATTTCAAGCTTTTGGGGGAAATAAACTGAGTTTTATTTCAGAGTTATATTAAGGAAGAAAGCTCCTTGTCCAAAGAATAGACTCTATATAATATATTGATGATGAGGATGATGACGTATCTGATCAAAACTTAGAAATCCATTATAGTGATCAATTCCTATAGTTTGAAAGATAAGTAGTTATCTAGAAATAAATAGGCTGGACCTCACTGACTCTTTAAGCAATCTCTTTAAGAAGTATTAAGCAGAATGATTCTTAGGTCATCCACCATAAGAGGATGGTTACAGCAAAGAAAAGAAAACATGTATTTCCTAAGATTTTCCACTTCATGAAGACAAAGGGAATAAATTTTGATCCAGTTCACAATCTGGTGCAGATTTATCTACTTTATAAACTCCATTAAAATCTATAAGACTTACCCCTAAACAGGTCAGCATTGGTTTGTTTCACCAATGAGCTTATTGATTTCAATAAAAAAGATAATGAATCCAAGCACACTCTTACACAATACATGCATACATACATACATTCATGCACATAGAAAGATATACGTACACACATAATCCAAATCCAATGATCCAATAACAATATCACAAATAATGTAATGATAGAAGATGGTTCATCTGCAAGCACAAGCTTATCTCTTGTCATTTCCTTCCTGCAGTACAAATAAAACAGACATGACAACCCGCCACCTTTTTATTTTCACAAAAAGGTTTCAGGCTAGACACAGCAGTGATATATTTACAAAACTTCCATGAGTGAATCTAAGGTTTTAATATCAAACCACAAGTCTCTAGCTCCATAGAGCTTTAATAATGATTTGTCAAAAGGTTTAGGATGCTGTGCGAGCAGATATTAGAAATCATTTATGTCCTTGGGGAAGTAATTTCCCCCCTCAAACCAATATGCACAATGCTGTGCTGGGGAAATCAAATGGAAATTGGCATAGTTGGGCTATTGGTGATAAAGTTAGGCTTTTCAGAAATAATTGTTATGTATTTCAGAATGTGATTGATAAGGAGAGAAGGAGAAAATGGAAGAAGGAAGCATTAGAAAGGATAGGGTGAACCTATTCTGAATAAAAAGAATGAATACAATTACATGGATGTGAGCATTGCTACAATATTCACATGTATGGATGGATGGGTATTTTTATTCATCAACAAATGTTTCCCTTCTCGCTGGAATAAAGTTCATTAAGAACATTGATTTTCCCCTGGTTTTTTTTCCCTCTTAAACTTATTTGTGGGAGGATAATACCTCAGGGAATCATTGGATCATGTGTCCCAGTTTACGATTGGAAAGATTAATTCCTTATTCATGTATATCTTTGCACATATAAAGTTAGCAGGCCAGGAAGAAGGGTTGTTTTTCACCCTGAACAATAATATTCAATATGTGTGTAGACAACGTTTTTTATAAATAGAGAGAGCTTGCATCTGCTGATCTATTGTATAGGTTTAATAACAATTTGATGTAATCAGTTTGAAGCATGTTCCATTACATGGGAAGATCCTTATTCCAGGGGCAATTTACATAGGGATGCTTAGATGTCATCATGTTATGCTTTTTTAATGCTAATATAGCCAGCTCTAGACATAATTTCTTCTATGCTCCCAGAATAGATGGGTTCATTTGTCAGAGGAATCATCAACCATCTCTTTCCCTGGAACTGAACTCCTGGGACTGAAACTAACATTTTTTTCCCCCAATAACAACCTTGAGAAAAAGTGACTGGCCCAAAGTACCCAGCAAATGTATGTGGTTGAAGATGAAGTTGAAACTGTATCTTTCTGGCCTTTACCACCTCATTACATTGGTTTAAAATAAGAAGAAATAGCTGGGCCAGACTAAATTTTTCAAGCAGTCAGCTTCTCATTTGTCAAGGCAGCCAATTGAATTCTTCCAGGAGAGTCCCCCACTGCTTACTGCCCATATGAATTGTTCTAGGATTTACTGTAGGAGATATCTAAAGTGGCATATTTTCTTTCACAACTAGAATCACTACTTCTATTAACACACATAGCTTGTTTGCAGGGTATTTATATGTACAAATTGACTAGCACTGTATTTTTCTCTCCCAAAGATGATTTGCAAATTGCATAATGCATGGAGCTTCATATATAAATCAGTGTGAGCTTTTGTGAAATGTCAAGCTTCGTAAATGCAGTCTCACTCAGCTTTTTCACTTGTAAAGCTTATATCAATCTAAATGGGGTGGAGGTGAGATAGGTGGGGGAAGAACAATGAAACATTGCAGCTGATGATTTTACTTATGTTGCTCATCAGATTTGTTGAGACACTAAATTATTGAAGATTCCAGAACAACAAGAAATTGCATGTAGTCAATAAACATTAAGCATCCATCTCTTTTGCAAATATTAGGTTGTATTTTGTTGAAACTGCTCATAATGGCAACATGTTCCACTGATGCTGAAATTACATTTCCTAACTGACTATATTAAATTGTTCTCCTGGAACATGGTTGTACAAATGCAACATGATTAAAGTCTCTATGCAGATGCAAGAGAACTTAAAGTGACAGAGAATATTTATGTGTAACTGTTAAATAGGGATGCATGTAGCAAGGGCGAGAATGTAATTATATTTATAATGGCAATTGCCACTGCTCCTTGTTTCTCTTGTGGCCTACATTGTGTTGGTCTCTAAAAGAGTCAGTAATTTCTTTAACCCATTGATTCTTGAGTTGGAACATCACTGGCTAATAAGTATTACCTCTCAGCTTTCTCTACATAGAATGACTCCATTCTTTCCTGGTTCAATTTGAAACAAATTTAAACCTTTAAATTAGGGCAGAACTGACATAGTCAAAAAGGAGATATGGGATTGTGAGGCATATTGGGAAAGGGGAAGAGTATACTAAGTTATGGTCAGAATTGTAGACTTGTAAAGTTGGAAAACACCATAAGGATTATCTAGTCATATTATAAACTTTTAACTTTAATTTACTGAAAGTTGAGATTGCTCAGAAAAGTTCCAGAGACCAAAAAAAATCCTTTGAATGGATATCACCAGGTCCCCTTGTTTTATTTCCTTCTATTTTAAAGATATGAATGTGTCATGAATTGAACATGGTCTATTCTCATGCTTCAGGTGGACAATACCATCACAACACTGAAGGGATTCTTCTGGCATCCAACATGCTAAGGGGAAAAAAAAATATTAAGCATTTGTCTGGAAAGTTACCTTGCAAAGGATAATAAGTCTATGTGTGTATTCAAATAAATTGTATATTTGCATACTTATGTAGAAAATATTATATTAAACTACTCGTGTAGAATATTGCAGAAAAATAGAATCAGTAGGATAGCTACAAATAATCCATTTTTTTTAAACTATTCACTGCAAAATCCAAGAATGTGCTACATGGATATGTGTTGTAATTCACATGTCCCAAATATTGCTTTTGAATCAAGACAAATCAAAATGTAGAAATTTAAGTTTTTTTAACAAATATCTTCTCTGTAACTGTCAGCCTTGTAGGGTAACCCGGACAAACAATATACCAGAAGCTCTATCTTTACTTCTAACTCTAACTTTAAGGTTATAATAACACATTCTTGCAAGTTTGAAAGTACACCACTCCTTCCTCACCTTTATAGTCCAAGAAACTGTGGAAGGTCCCTTTTGATATTTTTCCATGCCCCATTTCTTTTTCAGGTTCATTTGTCTCTTATCTGACCACTGCTGAATCTGTGAATCTTTCTCCTATCTCCCAAATTTATTCCCACCTAC
The DNA here is from genome assembly GCA_017656035.1 of Myanophis thanlyinensis. Lineage (NCBI taxonomy): Eukaryota > Metazoa > Chordata > Lepidosauria > Squamata > Homalopsidae > Myanophis > Myanophis thanlyinensis. The sequence continues at coordinate 12,053 of JAEANM010002144.1, forward strand.
CATTACTCAACCCAGAATGTTTCCTGAGTCAAACTGTTGCCTCATAGTGTCACTATTAAATCTAATGAACTCTTCAAAGATTCAAGACAAAATCTTGCCGAATCTTTAACTGCTGATTCTTTTTACTCTGAGGGCAGGAAAAAAAACCCACTTGGAACTTTTGGTATGCTAACAATGTGCTTTGATGCTAAGCTGCATCCTTCTCTGTAATTAATTTCTACAGAAATCAACAATTAATATTTACTGCACTATGTTTGTTAGACATGGAATAAAGCCAGCCTTCCATTTAGAAATTACTGTAGACCCAAATACTGATTTACTCTAATCCACCACTTGACAAATTTCATCTAGAACAGATGTCAGTATGACTTCTCACCATGCTTGGCAAAGAAGGATCCTTTGCAATCAGAAATTTAAATGGTAAGAATGTTATTATTGTTTAATTGAAATTGTATTTGACATCATTAATGGATTGGAAATTTCTTGAGGGTAATGCTTTGTAGGAAGGACACACTTCCATCAGAGTTTCAAGCTGTTACTTACATTCCTTCAGAGCTACTTCTTCATATATTTTATATCCCAGAGATATTTATGTCCCTTCTCCCCAAAAAAAAGTTTGAAAACAAATGGTAAGAAACAAAAATAGCCTTTTTGGATCAAGATAAAGTCTACCCTATTTCAACATTTTATTTCTACAGTAGCCAATCAATGGTTGGCTGAAGTGCTTACAAGAAAGAGAAAACCTAATGCATACCATCCTAAACTCCCAAAATAATTGGCATAATATTGTCCAAGAGAAGTCTTTAAATCTATCCAAACTCTCTTTTTTTCATCTTTATTCTCGACACAATTTGATTTTTAGATTAGAAACATTGCTTGTTCATTCTGAAGAGCTCAGGTAGCAACTGAATGTCACATTGGCAATTGTTCAGTAACACAGCAGAGGCTGTATCCTTGGAAGACCCTAAAGAAAATGAAAGTCCACTCTGTTCGTTGTTTGTTGTTGTTTCTATTTTTTTTTCCTCTTCTCAGGCCCAAAATAAGTGATGAATCTGTAGATCAACTATTTGGAAAATTCATTTCACAGATTGAGTCAGAGTTGGAAATGTATGGGGTATGTTGTGCAGACTAATTCTTAAAGTGAAAAAAAATATTTAAGAAATAACCCCACAAATGCCAAACAATTTACACTGGTGCAAAATAAGTGCAAAATGCTAAATGACCACAGCCACAATTTATTTCTACTTCGAAACTCTTATTGCAGTAATGTAAGCAGCTATAAAAGCATTATGCTGGGAATCAGAGGCTGAGCTGACAATGTGAGATTCATCTAATGGGTATAATATAATTCATGACCTCAAGGCAATAAATCAACTCAGGCTGGCAATTTCATATGCAACTATCACTCACTGGCATTTCTTTCTTAGCTCAGCTTATATAAGTTAAAATATTGCAAGTTTAGGTAATACTGTTTTAAAAAGCATTGCCTGTATTTTCTTCCCTCCAGCCAAGTTCCATTTGGTGGAAGTCATGTGCCATTCTGGGTAGCCCTAACCATTAACTATAATGGATAATTTTAATTAGTCATGGGCATATCAGCCAATATGAATTTAATGTGTTTTCATTTTGAAATGTATTTTATCTTAAAGTTTTCTTCCTGTGTATATGCATATAAATGTGTGTGTATACACAGATACACCTCTCTGTGTGTACATTCTTGTAAGTATATGCATACACATGTACATTATATATAAAATGCACTTAAGTATTGTTTATATAGGAATATAAATATAAATGTATTTACAAATATGTTTGAGCATACTTTATCACCAAATTCTGGGAGGGAATGTTTACATTTCTCAATCTATTCTTTAATTATTTTAACCAAGGTCATTTTAAATGGATTTTGGTAGTGATTTTTAAATGAAGAACTCCAGCATCTCAATAGTAAGGCTCAAGGGCACCTTGAGCATTGAAATTATTAAACAGGAGTCACTCCCTTCAAAGAAGCCATAATTGTTTTATTCACACTATAGCAATATCCAATATAGTGCCCTCCAGATATCTCAGGCCCACAACTTGTAGCATTTGAGCTGAGGATTTGGGAGAAATTGTAGTCCAAACATTGCATGAAGATATCATATTGAGACTGGATTCCCATCAACAACTTGCAAAATTCTGGGAAACTTGTAGAGGCAAATTAGACATTTCTGTTACTCTTTGCAATTTCCTTTAGGTTTGCAGCCCAGATGGTGCAACCTTGTCTCTGCAAGAAATGGTGGAACAAGATAGCTGGACAGTCTTGCAATGTCTTGTCATGAGATAGTAAGAAAAATGGTTTCTGTCTAAAAATCCCTTAAAAATTAGTTATCTCAGAAGCTTAATGGTACCAGTTTTGATCCATGGAAAAATCAGTACAGGTAGTGCTCGATTTAACATGTCATTTAGCGACTATTTGAGGTTACAATGACACTGAAAAAAGCAACTTATGACTATTTTCCCCACTTACAACCATTGCAGCATCCTCACGGCCACATGAACAAAATTCAGATGCTTGGCAACTGTCTCCTATTTACGATGGTTACATGTGATCACCTTTTGTGTCTTTCCTTTCAAGCAAAATCTATGAGGTCAGATTCACTTAAAAACTGTGCTAGTAACTTAACAACTGCAGTGATTCACTTAACAACTGTAGCAAGAAAGGTTGGACAATAGGCAAAACTCATTTAACAAATGTCTTACTTACCAACACAAACTTAGGGCTTATAAATTGACAACTACAGTAGTGAAAAATGGTTCAGAAGAAGACAAATGTGGCATGCCATGTAATGTAGTTACTTGATAATAAACCCCTCAAATATACTAGAATTCAGCAGTTTGAAAAGAAACATAACAAGAGGTTATAATTGCAAAAATGTAGCCCATCTACAGTATATCTAGGACAAAAGATCTGTCAGCATATATACAAAGGAAGAATCGCAAATAAGGGAGCAGTGTCTTTTAAGGCAACACTTTTTTAAACCGCATTCTCTTTATTCATAGGCACTTGCAGCAAAGGGGAAAGGCTAATTTCTGAACAGAAGCAAAGCTGTACCTAATATTTCCTTTTTTATGTGGAATTTGTAGTGACCCATCATCTTTCTTTTAAGCTGTCCTTATGTGTTACTTTCAACCGCCACAGTTGCATGAGCTTATCTTGTTTTGACATTCTTCCATTTAGCTAGTTTCTGACTGACAGGGCCCACTTAAGAATTGGTACAAATAGTATAGAAGCTAAATCATTTAGACACAGGGTATTCTGATCTCATCAACTAAATGCATGCATTACAGGGAGCAATTTGGCAAGTGGGAGGGAGGGAACAAACAGATGCAGTGATAGCTTCCTGTCTGGGAATGGTCATCCTTTCCTGTTTCATTCTCCCGCTTCATACCATAAATTAATTGCCTATCAAAAGATAAGGAAAAATGTTGGTAAGTGGACAACATGTATAAAAACCTTGAACAATTATAGGTTTAGTTGGGTATACATATTGAACTTAAAAGAAAAGATAAGAAAGAATCATAATTTGCAGATTCACAAAAATGTAAAAAGGATTTTAAAAAATGGAACAAACATTCTGTAATTGTGTAAGGTGTTCAAGACAATGTTTTAAACAACATATAGTATCTATCCATTTTTCCTCCTTCTCTGCATTCAGATTTTAATAATATAGAAATGTGCTACACAAGTTTGACAATGTACATATTTGTACATTGTACATTCTTAACATGTTGGATTTGTTTGTTTGTTTAATTAATTTGGCCAGAAAGAAATAAAACATCTCCAGGAATTTGGAGCACCAGATTTCTAGGCCACTTCTAAGATAAAACTGGGAATCTATGGCTTGATTAATAATACTGAACTGCAAATCTCACAGCACAGATTATATCTTTCTGGTGAAAGACAAGGGATTATAATTTCAATATTGTCTGCAAAATTATGACCATCTTCCTCAGAACCAGCAGGAGGACTTAAGAAACTCACTGTAGTTTCCCCCTATTTTTTAAACTAGTCTGTACTTCCCTAATAACCAATTTCGTGTAATGATTAAGGCACCACATTGGAAAGCAGGAGACCATGAGTTCCACTTTAGACACACATCCAGATGGATGATCTTGGACCAGTCATTGTCTCTCAGCTCTGAGAAAAAAGAAATGGCAAGCCACTTTAAAAATCTTGCCAAGAAAACTTCAAGGTTTCATCAAAGCAGTCACCAGGAGTGAACACTAACTCAAGAAAGTCAAAGAGATATAACCAACCTTCAGATTGGCCTGCAATTCTCAGAAACTGCCAGTTGAGCTAGTGATACTAAATTTTGGAATGTCTGGAGATGGAAGGAACCTAATAACGTTGTTAGCTTCAGATACATCTTCTTTAATTAACAATTTTAATTAAGAACATTAATCTTTAATTCTATCTAGATCTTTAGTTTTTTTAAATTGCCATTGTTAAGTCTTTTTCATGTTTAACTTTTATTGCTGAGAAACATTGAGATTTAGAGCATCATATAGGTTTAAATAAATTAAATTTATTTAATTTTTAAAAATCAACTCAAAGCAGATGGTAGAGCTACCCTCAATACCAAAAGATGGCATTTAATTTCATTGTACAAGGTGCAATGAGAATAAAGTAAAGTAAAGTGAAAGAATTATTAAGAAGACAAATTTACATTGAAGTGAACACAAATCCAATAAATAATTAAACAAATTGATCAAAAGAACTTTCAGTGACTTCACCAAGGAAGGTCAAAACCCAAAGAAAATGGCAGTACATGAAAAATAGTGGGCCCATCCACTATTCTATGGACACTCAAAACACATAAACCAGACATACCTATACATCCAATTGTATCATTACCAGGAACCCAACCTATAACATCACTAAAGAACTGACAAAAAAAAGCTTGGATATCTCATAGAGAGAAGCAAATACTCTACCAACTCCCTACTACAGTGCCTCCAAAGAACTAAAGAAATGATAATAGATGAAAATGAAATAAAATGAAGTTTATTTAATGCCACAACATTTTTTCAATCCATAGACTTAGAATTAGCCAAAGAATCCATGACAGCACTACTAGACAGCACACCCAACCTTGAAATAACCAACATTGAAATAACTAGAATCATGAACATTATCAATCTTTGCCTAACCAGATACTTTCAGTTCAATGGATATATTTATCAACAAATATATCAACACCTTTCAGGACTAATAGCAGAGAACCATAATGCAACACCTAGTATCTTTAGTACTCTTTTGCCTGTAACCCAGAGCATGGATCCAGTACTTAGATCATATCTTTTTCACAATAAAAAAGTACAGAACATGCATAAAGCCATCAACAATATCTTCAAAGAAATAAAATTCACAAGAGAAGAAAACAACAACACACTACCCCATCAGCAGAGGCACTGATGGCAAATTAAAAACCCAAGCCTACTATAAACTATACTAACCAAATGCTCCACTACCAAAATAGCCACCCAACCTCTCACAAGACAAACTGTGTAAGAATACTATTTAAATGAACACAAACACACTGCAGCAACCTGTAACATCAGAAAAATAAAAGTAATCATCTATATAACATCTTCCAACAAAATGGATAGCCACACAAGTTCATCAGTGCCTGACTGGCTTCTGGTTTCTGTTCTGGTCAGCGGTAGCTGGGAGAAAGGATAGCTCTGATTTCCCACTGATCTTCCCCTGCCTGTGGGCTCCGTATGGGGCCTAAAACTGCTTTGTAGGAGTGGTGGAGCAAAGAGGGGTGCCCGAGTGATCAGGGGGAGATTGCAACTCCCCTGGAGGATCTCTGGGCTGAAAGTCCCCACAGCCATGGTGGGACAAAGAGTTGGTCAGAAATGGCCACCACAAAGACCGGGACAACAACCGAGCCACCTACCATCTAAGACTGGAGCAGGAGAGAAGCTGGCATGCAGCTGTGAAACTGGGTGAGAAGATCGGGGTTGCTTTTTTTTGCTGAATCCAAACCCCGAGAGGCTATTTTAAAAGAAAGCTGCCTGGATGTGCCTCAATTGCTGTTTAAGCAGCCAAAAAGAATGGTGGGGGGAGTGTCTAACCACTCAACACAATATGTGAAAAGAATAACACCCTTAGAAACCATCAATAGGCTATTACAATCACATGGCTTCATTATAGCAAACAAACAAACTAAAGCCCTCCAAAACATCCTAAGTAAATCAAAAGTCCCACAGCTTCAGAAGGAAAACAGAAGTCATCTACAAAATAAAGTGTAAGGACTGTAACATCCACTATGTAGGCCAAACAGGAAGAACACTAGCACAGAGCATTCATGAGCACCAATTTTCAGTCAGAAAACATGATGAAAATGTCTTAATTTCATAATACATACACAAATTTAATCATAGTTTCAACTAGGAAATGATAATCATCCTAGACCAAGCCAAGTCCAAAAATGCTGCAGAATTCCTGGAAGGCTGGCACTTAGACAAATCATTCATCAACAGGCACATAGAGACAAGTATCTACATACCATTCAAAACAGACAATCAAAAAGCCAAAACAGAAACATACTGACCAAAATACCTGCTCACCAGGAATCAACACTCAAATGAGCAGAAATTAACACCAAGGTTAACATTACATCAACAATCAAGAAGAAAACATTACTCTAAGCAAGTCTATTCAGACAAACAAGCTAACAGCAAACAACAATCCAATCAAAGAACCACCAAGACCACTCATGGCAACACTGACAGGGAAACCCTGGCACATAAAAACAAGAGCTGTATGAGAAAAAAATCAAGGAACAGAGTAGACTGTAGAAGACAGGGCTGTAGGAAGTAGTAGGAAGTAGGAAATATCTAAAAAGAGATATTTAAATATCTAAAAAGAGATATTCTCACCAAGAACAGACAGGAACCAGAAAATAAAAACAACACAGAAGCCTGTTCAAGCTAGACAGTATGTGAAACTGGACAAACTAGGAAGAGGCTACCATATTTCATTAGATACCTTCAAAGAGTCTGGATGACAATTCCTCAGAGATGATCATGCGTTGAACAGGATTGTCTGATGACCTTTAGAATTCCTACCATTTATGGGTCTAAGATTCCTCGACAGTGTTGATTTGGGATTCCTAAGATCTTATCTAAGAAGGTGACTTTCTGCACCTTTAAAAAAAAAGATTTTGATAATAATGTTAATTGTTTTGATCCTATAGATATAATTGCCAGGAAATTGAATTATTGGATTATGTTGGAAAGCTCAAACAATATTTTTTTCTTGCCTTGTTTTAATGATGACCTAAATGGTTCCAATCTATTATGTGTTTGGTTTAGACAAGAAATTATTATTTTAAGTGGGCAAAATAGTAAATAGAAATATTACTCGGAAGACGGTATGTATGAGAAAATGCACCACTGATGGGTTTTCATAGAAGAACTCAAACAAATAAATAATTTAGACTCTAAGTTGTTATTAGCTATATCTCTCTGTTCAGTTAGAAGCAATAGAAAAAGCAGAAATATATTAGATGTTTAAAATGTTCACATTTCATTGAAAACCAAGAGAATAAGCTTAGTGGTATTATTGAGAGCATCTAGGTCAAAATAAATGGAAGAAATAATCAAAAGCACTGTTATTGGTTTGTGCTAGTAACCACTTAACCACAGAGAAAACTTAGATGAGGGTTTCCAAAACTAAATTACTGATAGAGTAGTTTAAAGTAGCATTGATAGTGAATTTTAATTACCTTGTAGAAATTTTGGAAAGAAATGACTATGTAATGCTAGAATTTTTGACATTTAGCAAAATTAAATTTAGTCAAATGTACATTTTAGCCTCAATAAGAGATATTTCATAAATCACAGCAATGATAGGTAAAATTTCATGTTAGAAAAAATTAATTTGAAAAGGTGTTGTGAAAAAGAAGATACTGAAAGAATGATACAAACTATTTCAGTGTAGAAAGAAAGGGAAATCAACAGGAGAAGCCAATGTTGCTGCAGAATATAAACAAGTTTTTGTCAAGTTTAATATTAATATTTAGGGAATATTTACTGACCTCAAAGAAGCTTAACTTTCCAAAGCTGGATGGATTGTATCCTAAAATACTGAAATTATTAACAATCTGGCACAATATATAGGCTCATAAAAAACATGTAAGTGTATAACTGAAAATTACCATAAAGATCATGCAGTGCAACCCTCTACAATGTGTAGGAAAGCCAATTGAACCATCGATGTCAGGAACTGTCCAGCTTTTTCTTCTCACCTACAAGATGTAGAACCTAAAAACTTCATAAGCATGGTATTCCACTCTTGTTTATATCCACCATAATACGTACATTATCTTTAAGAAATCCTGGAGAATTGGAGGAATGGCAGAGAACTGGAGTGAGGCAAATTCCCTGTTTTCAAGAGAAAGGAAAAGGAAAACTAAGGGAACTGCAGACCTGGCTGTTTTATATTGATGTAGAAAGATTCTAGACTAGATAATAAAGCAATTGATCTGTAGCACCTTAAAAGCAAAGGACCCCAGCCACCCCAACAATAGACTGTTTACCACAATGTGGTCAGGAAAGCGTTTTTGCTCTCTGAAGGCAAACACAAAAAGAATGAGAAAAAGTTTCTTTCCACAGGCAATACGGATACTAAACCAGGAACCACAAGAACACTCAGGACTATAAAAGGAACCACGATTGTATCTCACTCCCACCTTCCCAAATATCCCTAACTTATTTCCTAACTTATTTCTTACCCTACCCTCCCATTTTGCCTTAACTTACTCGCAGTCACGGGCAGTAAGTAAGTAAGTAAGTAAGTAAGCAAGCATTTCACTGCATATCGTACCATGTATGACTGTGTATGTGACCAATAAATTTGAATTTGAAAAGGAATGCAGTATTGCTAGAATTCAGCATGGATTTGTCATTAACGAGCCTTGCCAGACTAAATTTATTTCATTTTTCTTTTTTTAGTAGATTGTAGCAAAGCATTTGATCAAATATCTAATGATAGCCTGCTTAGCAAACTAGTTGAAAGTTGGTTGGATGACATGGTTTGTATATTAAATGAAGACACAGTTGTCTTGAAATTGTATCAGAAGTATGCTCATGAATGGTTGTCTCATCTATGTGAAAGGATGCCATAAATTTAGTCATAGCCTGCTGCTCTTCAACATTTCAAGTAATAGGATGAAGAGGCAGAGGTAATACATAAATGAAGCACAACTGGGTGAAATTTACTAGAAGACAAAAAATACCTTCAAACTGTAATGAATAAGGGAAGTGGCTGAATCAATAGATTTAAAAAAAAATCACATGAAGCAATAATTCACTGTATTCTACATAGTCAGACTTCACCTTGAACACTACCAATTCTGAGCTTTTGACTTTCTCTAAATCATTTTAGGAAAGACTTAAAGAAACTAGGCCAGGTGAGGACAAGATTAGTGAGACTCAGGGAACTAGGGCAAAATGATAGCTGCTGCTTTCTCCATTGGTAGGATAAGCACTCAGCACTTTTTGAGTATTATCCTACTATTCTCCCAGCCCATTGCAAAGAGCCCTCCTACTCCTGTTTTTAGCTTCAGTCCAAGTTTGTTGTTTTCCAGTCTGATCTATCTTAACCATTTTAGAATCAATAATTTTTTTCTAGCTATCAACGCAGTTCATCTGCTCTTAAATTTGCAGAGCAAAAAGATATGGATGGTACATTATTTTGTGTCCCCATGTATGAGACTTTACACATTTTTCACTCCCACTCTCAAGGGAGACAGATTTTTTTTTACATATTGTATATGCTATTTGAGGTGAATGATTGTGGGAATGGTTAAAGCCTGAGGCTAGAAACTGGGCACTAGAGATCTAGTGCCACCTTGGACACAAAGCCAATTGGATGATTTTGCCCAGTCATTCTCACTCAGCACTGGGAAGGAGGCAAAGGAAAACCACTTCTGAAAATACTGCCAGGAAAACTGCAAGGTGATTCTCCAGGCTGTGGAATGTAAGTGTGTGTATGCTTGTGTACGTATGTACATATATTCATTCATTTCTTCTGGGATTTTTTTTCTTTAAAAGGCAAATTTTAATCAGTATATATTCATTCCATATTGATTTAAGATTGACTTTTAAAGAAAAAAAGATCCCAGAAGAAATGAATGAATATATGCACAATACACAATACACCTGTGGCACTGAGGATTGGAAAAATAGGGCAAAACCAGCAGCACCTAGTTGACCTGGTCTGACTTTAAAAGGTAGGTAGAGTCAGGTTTGACTCCCAGACTCTTGAATCTTGGACAGGGAAACATCTAAGGAGTTCCAATGTTGTAGACAATACAGAGAAGTCAACATGCATCTCACAAAGAAAAAAAAGGCAAGGACAAGCCATTTCTGTATAACACCAAGGTAACCTTGTACAGTAGATGTCACAAGGAATTGAGCTTGATTTAAAAGTGACTTTATTGGATACAGGGTGCTGGAAGTAAAATTTCCATCCCGTGCATTTATAAAGTCTTAGGTCAATTGCTGTAAGTCTCTAAAGTATTGCATTTTGCTCTCTATTCCTAAATGTTTCATTGTTTAACATATCTTCTTTCCATTTTTAGAATAGAAATTGAACACAATTGCTCAAGTCAGATTTGTTTACCCCTATGGCTTGAAAATGATGGAGTTGCTGATTCATATATTTTCTACTGTGCCTTTTATAGAGATTAGTACAATTATAGACCTTCTTGATCAAAGAATTTCGTGGATGCTTTGACAGCATCTGTGGAAATGTTCTTGAAGACCTAGATATGGAAGGTGCCTTAGAATGTAACTAAATTTTGTTTAATGGCTATCAAAATGTAAAATTCATAAGCAGCTGTAATGAAGTAGGAATATTTTCTACTGTCATCCAAAGTGGAATTGACTGGTAAGGAAGAAGTCAAATTTTGCTCACAATGCTTCAGCTTCTGTTTTTTCGTGTATCTAATGTAAGCACATTCCCAAGGATCTAACTTAAGCAGAGAATAAAAATGTTTCAATGTATTAAATGAAATATTGAGGTTTTTGTTTGAACTCAATTGTGGTCTGAGAACTGTTGATGAATGTCATGGACAAGAGACCACATGGGGACCATTTGCTACTCTTTTCTAAATCAAAATCCAGTAGGAAGATCCCTTCCTTCCTTCCTATCAACTCCATGTTTGTCTTCATTGCTTCATTGCTTGATCAAATCTTATAATGTGTTTCATTAATGCTGGAAGAATTGCTATCTTTTATTTGCTTATTTATTTTAAGTGATTGGGATTTAGCTTATATGTATCAGTTATATTGATCTATGACTGAAGGAAAGTGAACTGATTTCTTTTGACATTACAGGAAGACTGAATGTTAGAAAAAAAAAATGTCCTAAGAGTAAGAGCAGCCAAACAGAGGATGGTAGTGGGATCCTCTTTTCCAGATGTGCTCAGGTGAATCCAGACAGCTATTAATCAAGGATGCTTTAATTTGGAATTCTGCATTTAAGAAAGGGGTTGGATTGATGGGACTACATGACCTTTTTCATCTTCTTTCTATGAATTTGGAAATGAATGGATGGAGGAAAACATAATGTAATGTGATATTAAATTAGCATCACCCTCCACCATTCTAACAATAGCTATTGTTGATGAAGGAGCATAGACAAGAAACAATTTGGACAAATGTCCTTGCATTTTCCAAGCTCCTTTCCCATCCTTTATAATTATTATGGTTTGTTGCATAGCCAGCCAGATGTTTAGACCTGATCTGGCATTTTTATGTTTCCATTAAGTTCAGTCAGGTTAATAAGAAATACCAGTATTGAATGAACAATTCAGGGTTCTTTTAATCTATATGTTACCAGAGAGAAAGACAAATAATGGATTAGTAATGATTCTGTGAACATTATTCTAAAATTATTGGCTGTTCCTCTACTCTATCCGATATTCATTCTGATTTCAATCCTGCTGGAACTTGAATATTGGTTGAGTTCACTCTATACTCTATACTATGCTGAAGATGGTTTTATATTTTACATTTTAATAACCATTGACTGGTTCACAAACTGCTAAATTTAACAATTTAAAGCCTAGGTTTATGACCATAGGGTTTAGATTTACATAACATACTATAATCCAAACCCAAATACATCACATTACTGTACATGCAATATGTGAATTCAACCATTTTTTGGCTGCCTGCCTAAAGATATCAGCTGCTTAGCTAGAATTGGCATAGGATGGAGTGATCTATATTTGTTAACTGTATGACTTGCCCGGCATCTGTTTACCATAACTAGAGTTGCCAGATCTCCTGAGATTAAAAACTCAACCAGGCATATAAAAATAGAATTTTATGGTTGTTGACAGAAGATGTACCAGGCTATATGCAAAAACCCCTGTGCTCCTTCATCTCCAAGTAGAGCTAGGAAGACACTTGGCCAAAATCTTGCAGAGTACTGACAATTTTCCACAGACAGCACTGAAATGGAATTATCAGTGTCTTGACATAGTGTAAGGCAGGGAACAGTATATGACAGGGAAAGGAAGATCTTCTGTTTCATAGCTTATATCTGAGGCACTGTATGGTCCTGCCCCCATTAGCCTTCAGTAAGGCCTTGAAGACCTAGCCCCTTTCCTTGATCCTGGGGCCCTGGGATAAAGCTTGTTTCTGGCTGTAATTTTGTAATTTGTGTTTACTGCTGTATATGATATATACACAGTGGTACCTTGTTACTCAGTGTTAATTAGTTCTAAAAGATGCAATGGGTACTAAAAAGGATGAGTCCTAAACAAACCTTGTTTACCATGTAACTCTTTCTTTTGTCTGGGAAGAACTTTCTGTCTGCCTGTTTTCCTATGTCAGTGACCTTCCCAGCAAGACCAATTTCCTGTCTACCCTCTGTGGCTATTCCCCTCTTTTTCCAGAGGCTTCCCAGCATGGCTGATTTTTCATCCATTCCTCACAGTTGTCCCGCTCTTCCTATAGCAGCAGATCAAGTACTAAAGAAAGGCTGAGTACTGGGACAACATTTTCATGTCAAAATACCATTAAGTACCAATTTTTGAAACAGTTGAGTGTATGTATTGTATGTGTTTGTATGTGTATTGAAAATATATCAATATCTATCTATCAAATATATATTGATATATATATATCGTATAAATGAATCTTGAAAAGGGAACTATGTCAAGATGTTCTTTGTAGATTACAGTTCTGCGTTTAACACAATTATTCCTTCCAAACTCATCGTCAAGCTGGAATACCTGGGAATCAGC
>JAEANM010002145.1:0-25363 GCA_017656035.1 Myanophis thanlyinensis
AATGTTTTCAATAAAATCTTATTCTTTGGACTTTGCTTCTCTGGAATTCTGATTGCATTGATGATGTTGTGTGGAACTCTGACACTGTGATTCATTTAATGAGCATGGTGATTCTCTTAATGACCGCCACAAAAAAGACTGTAAAATCAGGTTGGTCATGTGACTACAACTGTCACAAGTTATGATTGTGATGGGCCAGGCTCCCTGTGAATTTTAATCCTTTTAAATGGAATTAGAATTACAAACACCCCAACACTATCTTCATAAGAGACGGGGATTAAGTTGGGGGTGGTGGTAATTTAATGTTTAATTTTTTATAACTAGACTCCTTTCTCTTCTGTCCCCTCCCTCACATTAGAGAAGAATAAGAATATCAATGCTTTTAAACCATTTAGTGCATTCCTTACTTGCATCATGGGAATAAAGTTAATAACCTCCAGCTGAAAGTAATCTAGTGGTTCTGGAATGATAAAGGCCCAATATCTCAAAATATATGCTCAGGAGAGAAAAGGAAAGCATATTATTGCTACTTCACTCACCACTGTGAGATTATTATTCATAGGTTGAAAAGTACAGCAGAGTAGCTCAGAAGCATCTGGATCTGGGATTTCCCGGATACACTTGCCATCTTCTGTAGCCCAAATGCGCATTGTGGCATCAAGTGAAGTGGAAACAATAATGTCATTGGAGAGAGACCAAGCAAAGTCCGAGACACCACGGCTGTGTCCTTTCAGCACTCGAAGCACCACAGGGGGAGTGGGTACTAACTGACACACCGAAATGGTCCCATCTAGAGAGCAGCAGGCTAGTAGGTGTTTGTCATCATTGGCAAACTGAACTTTAGGCACTGAGGAAAAGGCGAAGGGGAAGAGAAAAATCATTAGACTGATACTGGACTATCGTGAGTCTTGTATATTATTCTGGATTTTTCTGACACTATTCCTTCTTTGCATCAACACAATTATCAAATTGATAATTTGATAATATCTTAAGCATGTGCTTAGCAGCATTGATTGCAACCTTGATGTTAACCTTCCAGAACTAATGTGGGCACCGCTGAAGATTCTGGACAGCAATGGAAATTTGGAGACAGCTGTAACAAAGTCTTTCTCAATATTCCATTTCCCATAGTTCTTACCCTTATTCTCCCAAAAGGCAAGTATCATAATAATCTCTTTTTTGGATAAGGGGTTTGATCAATACTTAGTATGCATCTTTTTTTTTGCAAATTGTGTTGACAGACAGAAGGAAGAGGCTTAGCAGTGCCTTTAGGTGGTTGATTCTTCCTCTACTCACCAGCTTCATCGACGTGCTGGTCAAAGATATGATACATGCCAGCAAAGGCATAGTTCTCACTTAGTGTAGTATCCCCAGCCATAGCACGACTAGCTTCTGCCACTGAAGTGGGGACAACACTCCCTGGAGATCTAAGGAAGAGGATAATATAAACTGACAGATCATGAACTTAATTTTCAACAGAAATGGGACAGAGACAAGACAAAACTAAAGAACCTTTATTCATTGATTAAATGTACTGGAGCCACAGCATTGGCTACCACTAACCTTTTCTGATTAAAACTTGCAAAAAAAAATAAGTAACACACAGCAAGCAAGCAGATTGACAGGAACATTGGACCTCTAGCTGGCATTATACCTTTCATCATAGACAGCTCGGTTCATTTGAGCTTGCAGCTGATAGGAACCTCGGCTGACAGAGCGGCGGTGGCCTCGGGCACCCAGTGCTCTTGGGTCGTCATCAAAATCCTATTGTTACAACACATAATTTTTACATTTTAAGACATAATGCAGAAGAACACTATGTGAAGGGAAGACATGGCAAAGCTTGTCCTTAGGAATTCTGGATTGGAAACAATAGTAATTAAACTTCAGTGCTGCATTAGGTAACATGGTAATGAGAAATTGCGTCTCATCCTTTCATCTCCCCAATTCTTGTTTGGATATTTTCAAGTTCTTGTGACTAGAAAAGTGTAAATAATTTATAAGAAACAAGGTGCTATCCTGTTTCCCTGAAAATATGACCTATTCAGAAAGTAAGTCCTACCCCCAAAATAAACCCTAGTGAAAGGGTGGTATTAGCCAGCACAGGAATCAACCCTTCCCTTCCCTGGTCACCTCATGGCTGCTTGGATCCTTAACCACTGCACCTCAAAAAAAAAGACCTCCCCAAAAATAAGGCCAAGCGCTTATTTTGGGGGTCAAAAGAAAATAAGACCCGGTCTTATTTTTGGAAAAACACGGTACTTTCTTAATTCTTTCAAATGGTCTAGGATTACTCTTTATTTCTTGTTATACCAAACCTCTTTGAAACACAGAATCAGAATAACGTAACACTGACTAAATGCAATTAAGTTTTCCAAGCATTTATTTAAAAAAAAAAAGAACTTCATTGTTCCTATCAAATATACTGAACTGACCATCAGACTATTTGTAACACAGATGTCAAACTTGTGGCATCACATTGCTGTCACATGACATTTCGCAACTTTTTCCCTTTCACAGACCTGAGGTGGGCATGAGCTGCAGGTGATGCATCTGGCCCATGAACTACCAGTTTGACACCCGTAATTTATAACATGCAAAAACCCGAGTACCTCCATGCGATCAAGTGTAGTGCGACTGCTTCGGACGATGCTGTTGCTGTAGGCTCGAAAGCTGCTCTGTTCTGAGAGTGGGCCGTAGCGCTGGGCCAGAAGCTGACTGCGTAGCCGCAGGTATTGTTTACGAAGCAAAGGATCGAAGCCTGCTTTAGCGTTGTCCCGCAGCAACTGGCTTCGTCTGCGGATGTATTGTGTACGGAACTGAGGGAAGTTTGGAGTGCGATATGCGTTGTATCTGCAAGGCAAGATGATGCATTAGCTGCCAGAAACCTCAGCCAATAGTATCCTTGTTGAATTTCACCGTCTCTTTTGCTTAATATAATTCTGAGTCTTCACTAACCGAGAGTGTATAAAATTCTCTACAGCACAAAGTCCTATGCTCATCTCAGTACTGTGCTGTAATCACATCAGTTTGTGTTTTAGTCCACTAAATGAAAAACACTGAAATATTTAGAATAAAGTTCCTTCATTATTCCTTCCCAATCAGATAAATCTTCCCTCTCTCAAATGATAATATTTCGTTGTCAAAAGTCAAGATGACAGAGAGCTTTTTTCCCCATTTCTCAGGTCAATGTTAATTCCTAAACTCATAATGTAGTACTAAACTGTAATCAGTTCATAGGAATAAATTAATAAGATTTACGAAGCAGTGTTCTTAATAATGTACTTCCCTGAACAGCAACTAAGAACAACCTGTCCCGTACACTTATTTGTAAGCATGTATACTAGAATTATATTTTGTATTTTTTGTTCAGAAGCTCAAGATAATATAGTTCTCCCAATTCACCCCATAATGATCCTATGGGGTAGGGTGGGTTAAGAGAGAACAACTAAATCTGATAGGAAGTTTCATGGCTCAATATACATGAGCCTGGGTCCCACTTGATGCCAATCCAGCATCTTAACCACTACATCATACTGGCATACTTCCTTTTCCTTGTTGCTCAAGCCACCTATGCAGCCAACCTAGGAGCCTCACCGTGCATCTACAGCCAACACTTGTTGCCACACTGCTGCCATGCCCCACACCGCAACTGGCCGCTCAGGGGAGCTGGTAACTGGATGCCTGTAGTCAGAAGAGTACAAAGAACTTAAGGGTCAGAGATGGGTTTACAGTGGGGAAACAGTTCCATTTTTCAATATGCAGAGTTTCAGCTCTACAAATCAGTAGTTTCAACGATGACCATCTTTAAATTTGTTATAAATGTACTTATCAAATTTATATAGTAACCCACCTCACCAAATCAATTCTGGGCAGTGTACGAACAATTAGATAAAAACAATAGATGTAAAACTATCAAATATAAAATATCAAAATCCATATTAATACAAATAATAGAACCCAAAGATACAAACCATAGGTGAAGAACGATAGCTAAACATGGCCATCTCAACAATGGAGCCAAGTAAATCTAAGCTAGGTTGCCTGGGAATCAAAGGCCTGGTAACATAGCCAGGTGTTGAAAACTTTTTGAAATATCAAAAGGGGCAGAGCTGATCTAATTTGGGGAGGGGGAATGTTCCATGAAGTGGGCACAACAGCAGATAAAGTACATCTCCTGGGACCCACCAAATGTAGGTTCATAACCAAGGTCCCTATGCAGCATGCCCACTTTGCCAGATCTGATAGGCTGATATAACAAGGCTGATAAATTTAAGTAAAGACAACAGTCGGAGAGAACAGAAAATGTACATCTCATGCATTAGAAGAGATCTGCAGCAGGCTCTGATGAACAAATTTCCACAAATGACAAGTCATTACTATTAATAGCAATTTTTAGTGGTATACACACACAGAGAGAGATTTTCTGCTGAATGCCAATTGTAAATCACAGACTTATTACTGCACACTTCCACCCTCATCTCCCCAGAGGAAAAAAAATATTAGATTTTAAATTGAAGAGCAGGGATGTCTTTTTCCACATACTGGCAACTACAACACAGGAGTAAATGAAGGCCTGGCATTTTTTCCATGATTCCAGAACAGCAGTAACAAAACTGATTCAGGTCTGCCCTACCTTTCTTCTGCATTTATGAATGTCGATCATTCTAACACATCGGGAGGACTCAGGTTTGAAAGACCGCATTAAAGAATCCGCACTCCAGTGATCTTCACGCCTCAGTTGGGCAAAAGGGAGGTCTGGGTTTTGTTTTGAATTAGGAACTTAGCCAGACTGACAGCCGCATATCTGAATTAGCCAAATCCAGGCCTCCACAGGGCCTTGTATGAGTTCTACCCCATTTCTTCACCTATTTCCAAACAGCATCCTATTTTTGTCAGAAAGATTGCCTAAAGCAGCCCAAACGACAGAGGTTTGGCAAAAGGGCAGATCCTCTTTCATATATTATTCTTCTGCCTATGACAGATAACGCTGCACAGTGGTCTTTTGGGGGAGCAGGAGAAAAATGGAATCATGCGCAAGGAATGTTACAGGGGAAGACAATCATGGCAATCCCATTGAGTAGATGGAAGAGGAAGGAAGGAGCGATGCTTTTTATGGTACAATGGAGTCATTCCCCCCCCCCTCGGCCCCCGGGGAGAGGGAGAGAAGCGAAGGGGATCGGGAGGGAACACACCTTCCAAGGGAGGCAAAAACCACCAGGTCTCCATGGTGACCACAACATTAGAAAGGAGAGGCCAAAAGACGGCGGAGAAGCATCAAGACTGTCTCGTTTCCATGGCGACAGGCCCCCGGGCTGTCTATTATGGGGTGCCTGCGGAAAAAAAAATCAGCAGCCGGGGAAGAGCTGCAATCTGAAAGCTTTCGGGAAAGTTGTATCAGGATCGTACCTGAAGCGGCTCCCAGTTTCGCAAACCTGGCGGGGCTGGCGGCGGCGACGGCAGCAGGAGCGAGAACATCGGAAGGGAAAAAAGAGGGAGGGAGGCGGAGTCCGGATGGCTTCAGCCCAGCGGCCGGGGACGCGGCGCATGCGGGTGTCTCCATGCCCTCCCTCTGGGCGCGCCAAGGAAGAGCGGAGGAGCTTGCTCCCTCACAAGGTGGAAAATTAGGAGTAATTAGTAATCGTGGCTGCGCGCCTCCTCGAAATAGTGACAGCGTATCAGCCAAGGAATAGAATTCCGAGAGGGGCTGGAATGATTCACAAGGCTACAAGTTATTCATGTTTCTCTTAAAATTATTTTCACCTTTGGGGTGAATGGCTGCCCTCCGGAGGAAAACAAGGAAGCAGGGTCTACTAACCACTAGACGATCTATACACTACTCTTTGCCTATCGACGAAGTAGAGCAGTCATAGTGGTATAGCACACACAAACACACACACACCCCAGGCAAATTACCCACTCATTACTCACATAATCAACTTACTGGAATTTCCTCCAGCCTCGAATGTCACAGCTACTGCCACTTAGGTTACTCTTAGGCTTCTCCAGTGTCCCAGCCATGGCTGGTTCAGATTTCAGGGAAGACCACTCTTCCTGCTAGGTTGCAATCTGGGCCATTATAGGGAGGGTGGAGTTGTTTTCAAAATCCGAGGATTAAAAAAAAAAGAGGCCCGACTTCATTCCTGATGTATCTTCCACCTTGACTTGGAGTACCTGACTAACTCTACTAATCTACAGCTCCACCCATCCTGCTTCTCTAGGGAACCACTCCTATTCCTGCTTTTTCAGGAACACAAACATTGATTTTCAGCATTTATCCGCCAGCACCTAGATCTTCAGAAAGGCTAAACTAAAGTTTACACATTAATTATGTGAAAAAATGGAATTTTTAGAAAAAAAATGGAATTCAATGCTTATTTTTCAGAAAGGAGAGAAATGGAGAATCAGTAATTCCATGCCCTTTTGACTGGGAGGTAAGACAGATTCTTCCAAATGTGTGTCCTCTAAAGGTTCGACTAGTACCAGTTATTCCTACCCAGCCTCAATGGGAGTTATAGTGCATAGGGAACAGCTGATTGAGAAAGTCTGAAACTTAAAAGCATCCTTTGATTGGGGACTTTAAAAATATCTGTACAGTTGTAAAATGTGGTTTAGAATAAATAGCCATAAGTGAAATCTCACTTGTTCTATGCAGTTCTCGTGGCCACTCTTATGAAAGTACTTTGCCAGTCCTCTACTTACAACCACAATTGAGGCCAAAATTCCTGTTGTTAAGTGACATTTAAGTGAATTTTGTCTCATTTTGCAAACTTTCTTACCTCAGTTGTTAAGTGAATCACTGCAATTGAGAAGTTAGCAACACAGTTGTTAAGTGAATCTGGCTTCCCCATTGACTTTGCCTGTCAGAAAGTCACAAAAGGGAATCACATGAGGTTGGGACACTGCAACCATTATAAATATGAGTCAATTGCCAAGCGGCTGAATTTTGATCAGGTGAGCAAGGAGATGCAGCAATGACCGTAAGATGCGGAAAAACAGTCATGTCACTTTTTTTAGTGATGTAACTTTGAATGATCACTAAATGAACTGTTGAAAGGTCGAGGACTACCTGTACCACCTTCTGTAGATTTTTTTTACAGAGGGTCAGAATAAAAGTGGTTGCATTTTGCCTGCAGTAGGTCTAAGCTGTGTGAAAAACCTTGTCTGGACATCCTCCATTTGCAAATGCTGCTCCTTTCACCGTGCAACATTTGTTGCAACTTTTATTCCGAATTTTATTCTCAAACCGGCTTCTCTCCCCTCCGGAGGTACAAATAGTATCATGCCTCTTCGCAACATTTTTGGGGTTTCTATTTGCGGCTGAACGTATAATGCAGGCTATCCTACATATCCTGACGTCTAAAGCCCCAATTACGTAATCTCTTTCTGCAAGTTCCGCAAGTATTTTGGAGAAATACAAAATACCCGCCTCTTTCCGACCTCCTCAAGATGGAGGCGCCCGTCAGACTGCCTCGCACACTCAGAGCTTATTTATACCGAGTCGTTCCTTCCGTCCAACCACACAGCAGTTCAGATCTTCTAGGCTGGGCCTATTAGCCTTTTCGAGCTCGGATTGGTGAATTCCTTGTGAAGAAGAGTCATTGAAAGAAAGGCGGGAAGTTCTAAAGAATGATTCGATCGACTGTGGGCGCCGCGGTTGGAGAAACGATGGAGGCGGAAGCGACAGCGGTGGAGTAAGTACACGTAGTATCTCTTTCGCGTGGAAATCGAATGATGGTTCTCTGTTTTCCTGTCCCGCGGGGATGCATTTTACCCGAAGTAGAAAAAAAAATTAGAAGGTCCCTCGAGCAGTGCTTTTGCAACCATGGCAACTTCAAGATGTGTGAACTTCGACTCCCAGAATTCCCAGCCAGGAATGCCCGGCTGGCAATTCTGGGAGTTGAAAATCCGTACATCTGGAAATTCCCAAAGCTGAGAAACATTGATAAACTCAGAAGAGAAACCGAAAGAGTTGGGAAACTTTAGATTGTGGGCTTAGAGAGCTTCCATTCTCCTATGTCTGATTTCCATATGCTGCGTTTGAGAGACTTGCTTAGTAAGATTATGGAGTTGGACACCATAATATAGTTGGGGATCACCTCCCACAGATAAAGAGTTATTGGAACTTCCTAGCACTAAAATACAGATGTGGATTTTTATAACTTTGTTACTTGATGGAACTATAAAAAAAGTACTTCCTGTAGAGAAATAAAATTCCTTAGGGTCTTGTGAATAATACTTCCTCCTATTTTTAGAACAGGAAGTATTTAATATTCTTTGATTCTTTAAGACAATCTTGTTGCAAAAGCAAAATAGCTTTACAACCAACATCTCTATTAAAATATTTATAGAAACGGCACTTTTTTTTTGTATCAAGCATCAGTCTATCAGGGCTTTTTTTTTGCTTCATTGTACTCATTTAATTAAGTTAGTATGATGGTCCTTTCTTTCCTCATCCTCTTAAAGTCACAGCTTTAATATTTTGGTATTCTCTTCTTGCAATAGCTTTGCGATTGTTAAATGGCCTCAACACTATATTTTTTTAGTATATGCACAATGAGATACCTGTAGCATTTTGTAAAAAAATGAGAGAAACTCCACAGTTATAAAGGAAAAGATCTCTTTGATTCTTCCAATCAGCAATCTTTCAATATTTGAGGGGCTGTCAGAAGTTGTGGATACTCCAATATTGGTGGGGTTTAAGAAGAGATTGGACAACCATTTCTCCAGAATGGTATAGCTTGTTGGACTACTGTAGAAGACCTCCAAGGTCCCTTTCAATTCTGTTATTCTGTATTCTGATATTTTTCCAGTTGTGTGTAAAAAAAGTTTCAGCTACTGCATTTTTTAGAAAATATGTTAATCCGTTTTTTTTAATAGAATGAGTCTGCCTCAGAAAATGGCTGGGAGTTTCATAATGACATGGGGAATAAAAACAGACAGGTTTCCTTGTTGCATATGCTTAGTACATTGTGCAGTCACTGGAGAGTGTTAAATATATTCTAGATTTTGCTATCAGTTAGAATGTGGCAAGAGTGACATCTAATGCATGAGAACAATAGCAGACAATCTGCATGGTTTTTCCCAGCTCTCTTTTTAACTTACTCAGAGGTTCCTTTGGCTATAATTACTGAAAACTAACAGCACATTTTTCTGCCATACTAAGGTGGAAATGCATGAGAACATACTACAGTCCACAAGTAGATAAATCACAAATCCTGCCTCGCCTACATATGCGACTATATGGCCTTTGTCTCCATATGTTAAAGATGGTGATTGGCCACTAAACTATAGTCAATATGGAGAATCCCCATAGCAGATAAGTCATGTAAAAATGTTTTTAAGAGATTTAAATATTTGGAAGTGACTATTTTCTTTATATTGTGGTTGTTTACATCCTCTTCAGGCTTCTGTCTCAGGTCAATGATATTTTAACATATGAGGATCAAACCACAAATAAAATGAAATTGGAATTACCAGCCCAGGTCTTGGCTGAGCATGCAGTGGTGAGTGATAGCCTCGTTTTTCCTTGAGATGTTTTCTTCAGTTCTGGATGAATGACCCTGCCCAAGTTTCTTAAGAGCTAGTTCCATTCCCGTTTTTGGAATATGTTTTCCAGAACACGAGGAAGACTCAGAAGTTGATGTACACCCAACTACAAGTGCTTAAATTCCTTCTGGATTTTCTTGACTCTGCCCCTCGTATCCAGGATGCCACTGACTCTGCTGTTCGTGAGTATTAGGGCTCAGCAGATTGCATGCAGTGGTGTGAAGCAAATATGATCTGGTTAAGAGTGTTTCTGTTTAACAATAACATTTAAAAAATGAAGCAATTCTACAGAATGGATTATTAATCCTTGTTCCATCTTCTGGAATTCCTGTCTAGGATCAAAGACAAGTTCGGTTTTCCCTGGGGCTTTCTGTTGCGGTAATCTCTGACTGTCTCAGTGCCATGTAACATCTGAGAACTATTTTCAGAGAAAATTTAAGAGGACTAGGAAAGGTTTTAAACAAATTGTGTATACTTTTATTCAACTGGTGTGGGTTGCATATTATACATGCTGTTTTAACCCTGACTAAATAAATATCCATCTTTCCTGGAAGATTGGAAGCATTGTGAGAAGATCCATTCTGGATCAGACCACAGACCTCTCTTGCTCAACATTTTGTTTCTTTACTGGCCAGTCCAATCCTTTGTGAAGTCCCAAGCAGACAAGAGAGCAGTAGCATCCTCCACAGCAAATTGAGAAATGTACTGATTCTGTTACTAGAAAATAATATCGAACTACCACGATAGGCCTCAATAGCCCCATCATATTAAGAATGTTATTTTCCACCAATGTATCTTCTTGGTTATGGGTAGTTTGAAAACCCCAGCTGACATCTGGAGTCTTCTGAGCTGTTTTAGGCTCAAAAACAGGTCTCTTGCAGGGAAAGAGATGGAAGAAGCCAAAAAGCAATGGAAGGCACTCAAAACAGATTACCAGCAACAAGTGGAGGCTATCAAGGGGGCTGTGCCTCAGATACTGGCCAAACAGAAGGAGGTACAGAGCCGGGCTCGGCTTTTGGAAGAGGCTCTGCAGCGCTACCGAGCAAAGGTTCTTTTCTGACTTGGAAGTGATATTGGGGGTTCAGAGTGGTGGTCAAATATTTGCCAGCACCCAAGATATCAAGAATATTTAAGTATTGCGTAGCTTTATCAAAATATGTATACCCCGCTGTTCTGTTTAGATCCATGTTTCTCAATTTCAGCCATTTTTAAGATGTGTGAATGTCAGCTTCCAGAAGTTCCCAGCCAGGATGCTGGTTTCAGGGAATACTTAAATTGAAGCTTCAAAGGACTGTGTTAATTAAAAGCAGCAATATTTACAATGGAGAGCAAAGCTGAACATGACAAGCCTGCCTGTCAATTTATTTCCATTGGAGCCTATTAGATCCATTAACTTTTGAGCCTACACCCAGCTGAATTCCAATGGAGCATCCTTCTGGAGAACCCTATCTTAGGATTCGGTTGTAGAATCCCAACCGGCAAGGGAAATGATTTGCTTATTATCAATAGGCTAGCCTTCACAAAAATGCTAGCTTATATTTTATGCAGTTAGATGAAGGTTTGAATAGTCAAGAGAAAGAAGGTGAATAATTCATCTGCCTTTCTTGCCAGAAGCAGAAATAAAATCGCGTGAGCACATTAGGTTACAGGCAAGTTCAATATGATGGGATGAATGATGGGCATTTCAATATCTGCAGTACAATCAGCATAATGCAGGGTTCCCCCATTCTTTCTGGGTTTGTGGACCGGAGAGAGGATGGTTCCAAGTGAGTGGTGAACAAGTGTGCGCACACGACACAGCTCCATTTGCATAAGCGGCGGGCAAGCACACACATGCTCAACTTGCCTGCTGCTTGTGCAAGTGGGGATGTACGCATGCCCCTCGCCTGCCACTTCTGCAACCTGATTCCAAATGGCTGAAGGCCCAATAGTGGCCTGGAGTATAATGGATCTGAAGCAGGACATCCAGATTCAGTAACAGTTTTGTTCCATACGGTATCATACCGAGTCCATAGGGAGAGGGGGCGGTATATAATTTTGATTAATAAATAAATAAATATCAACCTTGTGAACTCTCAAGCTGCTTCTTTCCACTGTATTCAGGATAGACAGTGATTAATATTTATATGTAAGGGTGTAGGTATATGTATGTATGTAGCATGTCTATAAGGGGTTGTGGTTGCTCAGTGGCTAAGATCAGAAAGTTTGGCAATTTGGCGGTTCGAATCCCTAGCACCACATAATGGAGTGAGCTCACGTTACTTGCCCCAGCTTCTGCCAACCTAGCGGTCTGAAAGCACGCAAAAAATGCAAGTAGAAAAATAGGGATCACCTTGGTGGGAAGGTAACAGCTCTCGGTGCGTCTTTGGCATTTAGTCATGCTGGCCACATGACTACGGAATCATCATCAGACAACGCTAGCTCTTTGGCTTAGCAATGGAGATGAGCACCGCCCCCTAGAGTCGGGAATGACTAGCACGTATGTGTGAGGGGGACTTTTACCTTTAGCATGTCTATATGTGTGTTATGTATGTGTACACTTTTGAGAGCAAGCAACAGAATATCCTTTTTAATGTGTGCCAGTGTGCCCACAGTAAAAAGTGACAGTAAAGGTTAACTTGTCCCAGCCGATCTACTATAATTCTACTCATTCCATGGAGTCCTTGGTGGCCTCTAAGATTGGGTGTTTGCTTGCAGACAGTTCATTACCCAACTAGGTAACATCATTAGTGCTGACATTTTGTTATTTAACTAGGAGACATTATCAGTGGTAGAACTGACATTGATTATCTAGTTAGGTAATGAAATCTTCACACGCTTGGAGAGCATCAGGAACTCCGTAGTCCCACCCTGAGCAGTAGACATTATCTTCTATGGCAAGGGCCTCCAACTTTGGCAACTTTAAGACTTGTGGACTTCAACTCAGCAAAGCTGGCTGAGGAATTCTGGGAGTTGAAGTCCACAAGTCTTAAAGTTGCCAAGATTGGAAACCCCTGTTCTATGGGATCTACTTAATTCTAATTTTGCATTTCCTTGATAGAAAGACGAGGTAGAGGAAAAAGCAAGGAATGCCCAGAAGAGACACCTGAAAGAACAGGTAGGGTTGTTCAGATCAATTAATTGCACCTCAGTTTTCTCCGAGCAGCCAGTGGAACTCATTGTCTTGTTTTTGCTTCCTGTTCCCCGCCCCCCAGGAGCTCTTGAGAGAGCAGCAGCAGCAACTAGAGCAACAGGTTGCTGAATTGCAGGACAGATTGCAGAAGCAGCAGAAGGAATTGGAATGCTTGCAGGGAGACGTTGGGGAACAAGAGAGCCAAGCCAGGATCTGGCAAGAGAAAATGCAGAGGTGAGGAGAGAAACGGAAGAGTTTAAGGTCTATTTGCCAAACGAAAATTACAAATTCGAACAAGCAAAATAAAAACATTAAAACGCGACAGGGGTGATAGTGCACTTACGTGTGCTGTTGAACAAAATACAAAATAGGGCATTGGTAAGTACAGATGTAAGAAGGGTTTTCAAGGATTGTGAAGCAATGGGGTAAAAGAAAATGGAAATCCTTGCAGAAAGGGAAATATATGCATTATTTCATTGTTCATAGCCTTTACAGCTACTTTAGAAAAGCCACTGCATACAAACTGAATGGCAGATAAAAACGATAGGTGCTTGAAATTGTGGGATGTTATCCACTTTCATTCCAGAAGCCAGAGAATAAGGGTATGAGATTTATTTTTGTTGTTATTTGTGACTGCTCAGTTGAACACACCAGTCTAACTAGATTGCAAAACTTGGATTAAGATTTCTGGTTTGTTTTTGTTTTTTGTTTTAAAAGGTGGGGGGAGAATCCACCTAAACTCCCTCACTGTGAATGGTCTTTAGAAGCGCCGGAAAAGACACCTAGAGAGTGGTTGGAGGGCCAACCACTCCGAATCTGACTGAACACTTCTACGATCCTATATTAGGATGTATCTAGTGGCAATAAGGACGGCAAAGTGTTCTCATTTTTCCGCCCTTCTGCAGATAACCGCCCGGCTGCCCTTTTTAGGGTCACCCACTCCCTTCTTGAGGTTAGGGAGCGGGAGGATCCCTTGCAGGGGCGGGCCGAGGAGTTTTCTTGTTTTCTGCAGGATAAAATTGCTCAGATTTGGAGAGGGTTGGACTCTAAATGGGCATTTCTGGACGGGGGGGCAGGGCCGGTCCTGGGTGAGACCGTCTGGGCTGAGTTCGACCCTGTGACCCCAGATGAAGTGGACAGATTGCTGGGTGGCCTTAATGCCACCACATGTTTGTTAGATCCATGCCCCTCCTAGTTGGTGTTGGCTACCCGGGAGGTGACGCGAGGTTGGTTCCAGTGGATTATTAATGCTTCTTTGAGAGAGGGGTTCCTGCCTGCCGCCTTGAAAGAGGTGGTGGTGAGACCTCGCCTCAAGAAGCCGTCCCTGGACCCAACCTTGTTGTCTAGCTATCGGCTGATCTCCAACCTTCGTTTTCTAGCAGACTGTTGAGACTGTGGTGGCATGACAGCTTCCTCAGCATTTAGATGAAGCATTGTATCTGGATCCTCTCCAGTCGGGCTTCAGGCCCGGTTTCAGTATGGAGACGGCTTTGGTCGCATTGGTTGATGATCTCTGGAAGGCTCGGGATAGGGGTTATTCCTCTGTCCTGGTCCTATTAGACCTCTCGGCGGCTTTCGATACTGTCGACCACAGTATCCTCTTGCAGCGGCTGGGTGAGTTGGGAGTGGGGGGCACTGTGCTACGATGGTTCTCCTCCTTCCTCTCTGGCCGCTTGCAATTTGTGTTGACGGGGCAGAGATCGACCTCAAGGCCCCTAATATGTGGGGTGCCTCAGGGGTCGGTGCTCTTGCCCCTGCTGTTCAACATCTATATGAAGCTGCTGGGTGAGATTATCCGTGGCTTTGGGGTGAGTTTTCATCAGTACGCTGATGATACACAGTTGTACATTTCTACCCCAGGCCACCCCAATGAAGCTGTCGAAGTGATGGGCCGTTACCTGGAGGCCGTGTGGATGTGGATGGGTCAAAACAGGCTCCAACTCAACCTGGCTAAGACTGAGAGGCTGTGGTTTCCTGCGCCCAGATACAGCCAGTTTACCCCATTGCTGGCCGTGGGGGGTGAAATTTTGTCCCCCATGGAAAGGGCTCGCAACTTGGGTGTCCTGGATACACAGCTGTCGTTGGATGATCATATCGCAGCTGTCTCCAGGGGGGCCTTCTATCAGGTCCATAGGATTTCCCAGTTGCGGCCCTTTCTGGATCAGGGCACTCTTTGCACAGTCACTTCTGCCCTTGTGACATCCCGCCTGGATTATGCCAACGCTCTCTACATGGGACTCCCCTTGAAGAGCATCCGGAGGCTGCAGTTGGTGCAGAGTGCGGCCGCGTGGGTGATTCTGGGGGCTTCTTGGAGCTCCCATGTTACACCTTTCCTGTGCAAGCTGCATTGGCTTCCTGTGGCCTTCCGGGTGCGATTCAACATGTTGGTGCTTACCTTTAAAGCGCTCCATGGCTTGGGACCTGGGTACTTACGGGACCGCCTGTTGCCACCGTCAGCCTCCAGCCGACCGGTGCGCTCCCACAGGGCAGGTCTCCTTGGGGTCCCACTGTCGGGACGGTGTCATCTGACAGCCCCGAGGGTATGAGCCTTCTCTGTGGCGGCGCCCTCCCTGTGGAACGAATTGCCCCCGGAGATCCGGACCATCGCCGACCTGCGGACCTTCTGGCATGTATTAAAAACTTATCTCTTCCAGCAGGCCGGTCTGGCCTAACACCAAGCGGGGTTTCAAAATTTTAACATTTTATAATTTTAAAATTCCAAATTGTTTTAAATTTCTTAAATTTTAACTTTAGTATTTGGTTTTAATTTTTATTGGCCAATGATTTAGTTTATTTTAAATTACATTTTAACTTTTGTATGTCCTGTTTTATATGGCTGTACACCGCCCCGAGTCCTTCGGGAGAGGGGCAGTATAGAAATCTAATAAAAGTAAAGTAAAGAATTAGCTGTAAGTGCTTTTCTTTTTTTGTCCCTTGCCTATTGTGGACTTTATGTTTTTATTATACCCAGAGTCTCTGATTTCCGATGCCTTTTGGAGAGTTTGCAAGGGGTGAAGGTGATCTGCCTCTCAGAGAATGACATGGACGTGGAGCTGACTTCTCAACCCCAGCCTGAGATTTCTGCCCCTCGTTGTCTGAAGCTGCATTTACACTGGGGGGAGGATGGCAATGTCACATTGCAGGTACCCGAAAAGCGGGAAGCGAGTTCTACTGGGTTTAGGGTGCTCAGAGCACCAGCCTGATCTTTCGCTCTTCTCCGTGTAGAGTGGCAGCCCTTCTTTCCTTCTCCCTGGTGAACTTCCCCTGGGAACTTGCAGCACCATCAAAGGGGTCCTCTTGGAGTTGCAGCACAGCTATTCCCAACAAGCGCAGCTTTTGGCTGAGATCGAGTTGCTGCAGAACTGGTGAGCACCTTCATTTGTTCTGCTGTGTTGCTTCATAGGGACTGAGGTGATCTGGGGAAGATTCTTCATGAGCATTGCGTGTTGGGAAAGGGATAAGAGATATACCTCAACCCTTGAAAAGTTTCCTGGTTTGTAATAAAATTCCAGCTTCATCCCCAGCTTGGCTTGTAAGCAGGTTTTAGCTTCATCCTCAGAGGTTCTCTAGTTAAAAACTGTTAGGTACAAAGTGGAGAGAGAAGTTCTGCCTTTTTCCAGAAATGGGGTTTATTAATTATTAGATTTTTTTTACCCCACTTTATTTTTTTAATAAATAAGGCAGCGCCGCCTTATTTTTTAATAAATAAGGTAGTGAACATATATAATACTCCTTCTACCACTTTATTTTCCCCACAACAACTCTGTGAGGTGGGATGGATGGAGATATGTGACTGGGCCAAGTATACTAAGTAGAGACCCCCTTTCCTCATTCTCTCTCATACCGTGCTTATTTAAATTTTAATTTGGTTTTAAATTGTTATATATATATATCTGTGTTTTTAATAGGCTGTACACTGCCTCGAGTCCTTCAGGAGGGAGGCAGTATAGAAATAAAATAAAATAAATAAATAAAATAAAATATTTTAACCCAGGGGTATCAAACTCAAGGCCTGTATGGGTGACACGCACCCACACCCCTGTTTTGGCCGGCAGAGTGCTGCAGGAGGCTGTCCAGGCCAAAAATGGGCTGCCGCTCAGCTGCACGCGGCCCTCCTATACCCCATTTTGGTCAGCAGGGTGCTGCAGGAGGCATCCATCCCATCTCCCCCCCCCTTGTTCCCCCCCCGCCCACCCCATGGCCCGGCCCACAGAGAACTACAATGCTGATCTGGCCCTCGAAGAAATCCAGTTTGATGCCCCTGTTTTAACCTTTTCTCCTCTCTCTCCCCAGTTTTGCAATTGATTGGCAGCCGGAGAAGAGACTGCTCAGTTACTTAAAGCCATCATCAACTTGCAGCCTCTATGTGGAATCGGGATACCCAGAGAGTGGGCAGGTTCGTCTTCTCTCAATAAAGACTCAACAAGGCACAGTTGACGTGACTTCCTACAAAGTTAGTACACAGCTGTCACTGTTTTACCTTCTGGCAAAGGATCAAGGCTTTAACTTGGCCTGGAAATAGATTTCAACTTCTCAAAAGTTAGAGGTATTTTAGAAATGTAATGGTGAAGTTGATTCCCATAGAGCCTCCTCACCCATTCATGATTTGCTTCTGTTTCTGTTGAGGGTGATTCCCTTTGACTGTTAATTGCCAATCATTCAAAAGAAACAAATCAAGCCCAGAAACCAAGGAGGGGATTGAAATAATAGCTACTAATGACGTTAAGATGTAGAGATTTTTTTTAAAAGACAGTGTTAATTCACTGTGGGAGGGATGAAGAACCCATAACACTCTTGGTCTTGCTGAACTTAAAAAAAAAAAACCATACCGTAGCAACCTTTAGCCCGCACCATCTGGGTCTGCTTGTCCCTGTATTTCCCCAACATCTGAAGCGTTGCCTGCTTCAGACAATTCCATTTCTATTTTCTGGTTTTATTTCTAGATCTTGCCTTAGCACTTTTAGAAGGAGGCCCCAGATCATAGAGCTGTGAGATACTGCTATCTAAGAGCTCAAGGGGGAGGGGAGAGAGTATACATATTTTCTATTTAGGCAATAACAACATGCTGTTAATAGTCCACCCTGCAGAAAATAGAACACATTTACAATATTCATGTGCCCAGATATAAAACTTCAATTTTAGGATTTCCTATGTCCTTTTAGCCTTCCTTCACCCTAACTTCTGAACCTTTTTCTTGCAGCCCCCACAGAAAAAACCTTCACTGCAAAATTGGCTCGTGTACCTGAGCACTATGGACTTCAATACTCCTTTCCCGACCTGAAAAGCTGCTACTGCCTGTGTCTGTGTAATGTGATGAGGATCAAGGCCAACCTCTCTAGTTTAGGTCTCCTGGTATCTTTTTTGAAGAAGAAGGAAATTGAATTAACCGGGACCGTTATATGCACATATATGTTTGTGTTTGTTTGTTTGTATTTTGGGCCACTTCAGCCTCTATTTCCTCTCCTTTCACTCTTGTTTGCTTTGAATTGAGTTCTCCTACTTTCCTGTTACTCTTACATTGTTTTATGGCTGGTTGAGTGTTACTCATCCATAGTCTTATGTCTAGTACCTTGCATTGACACATTGTTGAACTTTTAAAATGTTTTGATCAATAAAATACTCCTTGGAGGTTTCTAGCTCTCATTTATCTCATGGACTTAATTGAAAGACAAGGTTTGTTTCATTATCTTATAATTCCTTATCCCTTTTTTACAGAAAGTTACTGATAATAAATATTTTTTTTACCAATGTTTATGTGGAGCACATTACAAGCTGGGGGAATGTAAACTAATCCAAATGAGATTTTTATGCATATCTGATCCCTTATGATATACAAATTACTGCTAGAATCTCCCCAGAGATGATCCTAAAGCAGTTCACAAGAGAAAAGTTAAAAAGCGCAGTTTAGATACTGAATAAAGATGGAACCTTGTCTTTTAATCTGATGTTAGAGTATTTCATGCAAAAAGCATGATTAAAAAAAGATATTACATGAGAAACCAATAAATGAATGGAAAGTTATGGCATTAGTATCAATAAAAATATAAATTTGTAATGATTAGTGTGGCACCATTCTCACTGCTATATCACATTTTGCAGAAAAGTAGTCGCGCACCTCCCTCGTAATTTTGAATTATTTCGATGCAATTTTGACCTGAAGCTGTATCTTAGAAACTGGAGCCAATTAATACTCAGGACTTGATTTTCCTTTATTAGTGACCCAGTTCTGGTAAAATTTATCTGCTTTCATTTCTCCTTGTAGACCAGTGTAAGCTATAACTTCAATTCTCATTGGTAGATTTCTAATAAATACTCATACTTTGGCACATTAAAAACAGTTGCCTGGGATTGCCAACATTCGCCTAAATTCTGAAGTTGATGAAATTTGATAAATATAAATGCTCAAACCTATATAAAATATGAAAGCTTTATAGTTATGTAAATACGAATACCTAATTTGAGAAATGCAAATATTCATACTATCTTTTTAAAAATAATATAAATATGTAGGTCTTTCTAGCAGAGCATCTGTTGGAAGGATGTTCAGCCTCTTGCCAGGTGGTGGCAGTATTGTACCACACTTTTTCATGAAATTCATCATCTTGGTGCTGCTGATCTAGAGCTTGGTTTTACTTTGTTCCTTTTGCTGCTCTGCCATTGGAAGGCTGAGCAAATAGGAAATGGTATCTACTACAAGTAATTAGGGGATGGGAAGCCAGGGAATGACATGGCTGGAACAGTGCGCCCCTTAAGATTAGGTTTGCCCCCACTTGCTTGGCATTTGGAAAACAAGCTCTCTTGAAGAGACTTGAGTCAGAAAAAAGTATTCAGTTAGACTGGCAACAGTTTTTATGGTAACTCTGGTTGATTTTGGATTGCATAGTGTAAGTTACCTCGAGAATTGCTCAATAGGAAGAGTTGCATAATTAACCACTTTCTGGTTACAAGGAAGACTGACCTTTTCAATCTTGGCTGAGAATTACATTTCCTTGTTCCAAGTTAACTGCAGTCTTGAGTACAAGGAGGGAAGACAAATGCTTGCTGTTCCTTTGGTACTCTAGAAAAGGGTTTGTTGTGGGTGACTTCTAGATCAGGGCTGGGGAACTGTGGCGATTTTATGAGGACTTCAACTCCCAGAATTCATGAGCCAGCATGGCTGGCTCAGGAATTCTGGGAGTTGAAATCCAGAAGTCATAAACAGACCATAGTTCCCCACCTCTGCCTTAGATTTATCTGAGTCACATTGAAGGGTTCATATTGGTTGCTTGTTAAAAAAAATTAATTTTTTTTTTTAAAGTAGATTTTGTTAAGTAGATTCCCATCACAAATGCTGCATTTGAAGTCTGGCACTGGGAAAAAGTCTAATAGCTACCAATATTTCCTTCATTGTTAATCAGTCATGACAGATTTCCTCTTCCAAATTATGCCTTTTTCCCAATTATACCTGCAACATGATTGGCATTTAAACTGAAAGACAGGATGCAGATCAAGTTAATAATGATTTAGCAGACTTGAATGTTCATCCTGTTACACCTGAGAGAAGCTACTTTTCTATCTGACTGCAATTAAGCCTGCTTTTCAAATCAAAATCAAATCAAATTTTATTCATCACATACACAGTCATACATGGTATGAAATGCAGTGAAATGTATATGCAACTGCTCGCGACTGTAGGTAGTAGAGCAAGAGGTACTAGTATAGACAGGGTAGGAGAATAAATTAGAGGGGTGATAGAGAGAGGTAAATTATGGGAATAATGTTTAGTCCTGCGTTGTTATGGTTTAGGGTCCGCATTGCCTGTGGGAAGAAGCTTCTCCTTAATGTTTCTGTGTTGGCTTTCAGGGAGTGGAGGCGTCTTCTTGACCGCATTGTGGCGAATAGTCCATTGTTGGGGTAGCTGGGGTCCGTCATTATCTTCCTAGCTGTGGTTCGGCATTGTTTGTTGTATATGCAATGCAATTCAGGGAGCTTGGTGCAGATGATGCGTTCTGCTATGCGCACCACCCTCTGTAGGGCTTGCCTATCCTGCATGGTGTTATTTCCGAACCAGGTAGTGATGTTGCCCATCAGGATGCTTTCTACTGTGCAGGCGTAGAAGTTCCTGAGCACTTTGGGGGGCAGTCTGAAGTCTCTTAGTCATCTAAGATGGTATAGATGCTGTCGGGCCTTTCTCATCATGATGTCGATGTGTCAGGTCCATGTCAGGTCCTTTTATTTTCACCTTTCCTTTTTTAAAATTAAAAAATTATGTTTGGGGGTGTTGGAAGAAATATCCAGGTCCAGTTCCAAGCAGGGAGAAAGGCACTGGAGACAAAATGGAGGCTGGAGACTGATTGGAAAGAGGGTCCATTTATTGATGAAGCAGAACCACCAAGCACACGTGATTCTAGGCAGCTGACCACATGGAGTTGAGAGTGGGGGATATTTATACCTTCTCTTGGGCTTTGCACTTGAACTTCCTATTCCTGTGCAAGAACATGTATTCTATTGGCTGTTGTAGGGGTCATAACTGGTTCTGTAGATTGTCTGAGCTAAGTTTGGTTGAAGTTTGGAGGGTGATGCAATGTCCTTAGGAGATTGTGCAATGTGGTGAGCTCTGCTGCTAGATGGTAGTGGGTTAATCCTATTATGTCCTGAAGGGTCATGTTTTAATCCCATCACTCTGGAACTGAAAGTCTTTTCTTTTGTAGATAGGCTGGTCCAATCTTTCTCAGTGGGCACAAAATATCTGTTGGGGTCTATTACTCCTTTAGGAAAATATAATATTCTGCCTTTTTAATATTTCCTAAAATATTTCATTCTTCTAGGAGAGGGGTGGATGCTAACTTTCTATAGAGGGTTCCTACCCTCACAACAGTTATTAGCTGGAATAGGAGTTTTGGAAAGTCTAAGTGAGCAGTTTCTGCTTAGATCACACAATGAAATATTCAAGTATGCCATAAAAACTTTCAGGATGCTCACTTGGGTGAAGGACCATGGGAATGATTGATGCTGGTAAGAGTAGTAAAAGAGAGCTGGGTGTCATTGGAGGTGTGTGCAAAAATATCTGGCCTTAAAGGGTGTGTGTGTGTGCATAAGTGCAATAGCATCCCTGTTACATTTTAACTTCTTTTTGTTTTGTAAACTCCAGTGAGCCATACAATATTTCCAGGGAAAAGAAAACACTTCATAGAATTAAATTCACAACTTTTAGCACTCTTTTAACAATGCTGTTACAATGAACTTTAGAACATAAATAGTTAGAGATGAGTACACCCAGGTCCTTAACAAAATGAGGGTCATCTCCTAGACCTAGAACCTAGGTCAATGCCATCTAACTTACATTTTCTATTCTAGTTTTGTTTTCCAATAT
Organism: Myanophis thanlyinensis; assembly: GCA_017656035.1. NCBI lineage: Eukaryota > Metazoa > Chordata > Lepidosauria > Squamata > Homalopsidae > Myanophis > Myanophis thanlyinensis. The sequence goes on from JAEANM010002145.1 coordinate 22,014, forward strand.
GTAAAACAACTTTTCTTAACTGAAATTTGAAGTTGCCAAATGGATGACCATTCAAAAATGTGGTAGATGTCATTTTGCGAAGCAAGTGAATTTTCAGTAGCATTAAAGAATTTTACATCAATCAGCAAAGAGAACACAAGTACTTTTAAATCGATCACATCATTTATGTAAATCAGGAAACGTGGAGCTCCTAGGACACTGCCCTGAGAAATGCCACCATTAACTAATACCGGATCAGACATCGAGTTGCCTATTTTAACTAACTTTCTGCAGCTTTTCTCTCTCCCCCTCCCATCTTCTGTCTCTTTTCGGTCCATGGTCCTTGCTGTTCCATTGTTTCCTGGAGGCCAGCACCCTCCGTTTTGTGGTTCTTTCAATTCCTGTTAACAGCCTTCAAGAACATGCCCAGGCTACTAACCTTTGAGTGTTTTCTGTCATAACAAAAGGACATTCTCCAGAGCTGCTTTCATGCCCTCAGGGTTGCTACAGCTTGTTCTTCCACTCATCATTTTATGCTTCCTCATAATGGCCAAAGCTTTTTATTTTAGAGCATGCTTGCGTATTTTAGAACTAATTTTAGTATTAAAAGGACATTGGAAGGTGCTTGAGGAATCTTTATGCCTTTTATATGTTCCCTGGGCCCTGGGATTGAGCAGAAATGTAATTAATTTTACAATGTGTGAAGAGTGGGAATATTTTAAAACCAAGTTTGCATTCATCGAAAAGAACACCTGTGTAGCTGTTTCTCACCAAATGCTATTTTTTTTATGCTCAAGAAGGATATCAGCCAAGCAGGCCAGAGGAAACTTCCATGAATTATGGCACTGTAGCTTCATGTCTGCCTAAAAAGCCACAGAGAGTTGGCTCTCTTGACTATTATTCACGTGGGATGGATGGGATTTAGAGTCCATCACCTAGAAGGTGATTATGAAGGCAACCCTGTGCATTGGCAGACTGTTTTCATACATAGAGGCGTCTGTTTGCTCACCAGAAGCATGTTTTGGTGGACTCTTTAAGCCAATTTAAGGCAATTGATCTGTACAAGAATTAAATGGGCAAGTGACTACCATCTACATTGTGGCGATTGACAGGAATTTCTGAGTGATGTATGGCTTGGGCCAAGGCATGGAGATCAGATGAGAGTGATGTGGATCCTTGAACAAAGATCATGGTGAGGTTGTAACATGGGAATAAACCCTGTGTTATCATTTTGCACCCTATCCAACTGAGATTGATAGTTCCTATTGACTTTCAGAGGAGAAGATCTGCATCTTCTTCCTGCAGAGACATCTTCTGTGCTCCCCTCAAGACATTTTTGGTTTACATCATCTTAAGTTACTAGAGGAAAAATGTGCCTCAGCCATTTGCCTCACAGACAATGTTAGGCTAGAGGCTCAGTTTTACTGGTGACATAAATAGAGTTTTATGCTTTTTCTTGTCAACTTACCTCACATTGTTATTGTGGGGGGAAAACTGGAGGAGGGAGAACTGTGAATATCACCTTAAACTCCTGGAGGAGCTGGGATATAAATCCAATCCAATAAGTAATCCTTTTATTTGGGGAGATTCAAGTTGACAAGAGTGCCATTTGTTTTCTTTTTTTCTCCATCCCTCTGACTACAAAGAAAATACTGTATTTTTCAGTATATAAGACACACTGCCCCCCCCAAGTGGGTGAAAATTTTGCTACATCTTATGCACTGAATACAGCCATTTTTGGCCTCCTGAGCCCCCATCCGCGTGTTCCGTCTTCACTAAAAATGGACACTTTTGGCCTCCCACCCAAATGTGGGGGTGGCCACATCTTGTATTCCTCTCCCCAGCCCCCAGAGGCACTGTGCAGGCCCCCAGAAGCCTCTGCGCAGCTTGTTTTTGCCAAAAACGGGCAAAAAAATGGACTATTTTTTGGTGAAAATGAGCCACACAGAGGTTTCTGGAGGCCGGAAAAATACCTTTGGGGGCTGAGGAGAGAGAAAAAAAGACGTGCGGAGGCTAAAAACTTTTTTTTTCTTGTTTTTATCTTCAAAAATCTATGGTAGGTGCATCTTATACTCCGGTGTGTCTTATACTCTGAAAAATACTGGTATTTCTAATGGCTTTCCTTTCAAATGATAAAAAAGTAATGGATGCTAAAGAGTAAATACCTCACATCAGAGCTGCTCTAATGAGATTTTGATAATGTGCAACCTTTTAGAACTATAACTGAATCATTAATCAGATAAAATGGGGTGATTAGAACAATAAATTAAACAAATGATTGAACTGGTTTTTAGTCCTAATTTTTTGGTTTTTCCCCTCACAATTAATTGTAAGACTTGGAATGGGGTGGTGGTGGTATAAGTCTCTTGCACATTCACAAAGTGAAGGAGGCCATATTGATCCAGGAACTACTGGAAATTCCATGCCTTAGAACCATTCTTCCAATCCATGGGAGGTTTCTCCAGGATTCCTTCCATATTTGGTCTGATGACCATGGAGACTCTGCAGATCTCATCAAAGGAGAAGCTATTCCTTGATCTGCAAGAATAGGGGATACACCTTTGGCTGTATCCATGAGATTCTGTACCTGCAAATGCAGAGCGATGTGGGACTTAGCTGTGGAGAGAGCATCGGCAATCAATTTAGAAGTGTTCTCTGGGCAACACATCAGAGGAGGCTAATGAATAAAAGGAAAAGTGACTAAGGAATGTTGTGGCAAGTCCAAATCTTTTCTTTGTGGTCCTGTTGGCATATATGTACAAAATTGCCAGCCGCACTGAAGAATGTTGCAAGTTTGCATTACAGTTTTTAAATATCCATTTATCCAGAAGGTCACTGTTTAATCCACTGCTGGGTCTCAGTTATTCAGTCCTATGTTCTAGATTTAGAATGTTTGGCACTCAACTCCTGGGGTTTCCTGGATACCCACACATCAAATTCTTTGCAATAGGCTAGAAAGGAGCTTGTCATGACCACCTTGCAAGAAGTTTTTCAGCCTAGCCACCACCCTGGTAATTCTTGATGGGCTCCTATCTTTATTCAGAGTAACAGTATTGGAAGTGACCTTGGAGGTCTTCTAGTCCAAGCCCCTATCAAGCAGGAGACCATTACAATTCTGGACAAATAGTAGTCCAATCTCTTCTTAAAAACCTCTAGTGATGGAGCACCCACAACTTCCTGAGCAGTGTTTCTCAACCTTGGCAACTTTAAGATGTTTGGACTTTAACTCCCAGAATTCTGGGTTCGAGTTTGAGGTCTGGGTCTGTGTTCTTGCCGTGTGTCAGCTTGTTTGGCTTTGGGGTTGGGGGGTACGACAGCTGGTGAAGCAGCCATGGTCTGGTTTCTGGATGGTGGTTGTCCTTCATTTATAG